>JAPYZU010001107.1:0-19561 GCA_030523005.1 Tryphoninae sp. B BG-2022a | reverse complement strand
GAGAGAGAGAGAGCGAGAGAGAGCGAGCGAGAGAGAGAGAGCGAGAGAGAGAGAGCGAGAGAGAGAGAGCGAGAGAGAGAGAGCGTGAGAGAGAGCGTGAGAGAGAGCGAGAGAGAGCGTGAGAGAGCGTGAGAGAGCGAGAGAGCGAGAGAGAGAGCGAGAGAGAGAGAGAGACTCCTCTTATTTTGGAAATCGCTCGAGGGCTCTACGCGAAGCGAGTATCTAGGCTCGTACACATCGTGGATTTCGATGCTACCGGTATACCCATAGCCATTCTAGCTTTGGTGATAGTGCATTCAGCTGCTGGGTAGGATAATGGGCATAACCGTGCCCCTTTTTTGTACCGGAGAGATTGTGCGAGGGGATCCATATGCAAATGTTCGACGTGGTGATGAGGGGGGAAATGTGCAAAGAAAAACATTCCATGAAATAGACCCGGTGCAACGTTCCCGCATCGCTTTTGCCTGTGATAAAACAGGCATATATAGGTAGATGTAGACTATTAAGGGCGGTATATATCTCGAAGCCCGTAGTGGAACTTCACTGGGCTGGAAGAGCTCTCACAGTGAGCCTTGTTCATTTTTTTTCCTTTCCTGGCTTTCCTAATACGAAATACAGCACTAGTGTGCCACGAGGATCGTGAGGTTGGTGGCAGAAGGGCCTATGTGATGCGATACCGCATGGCGCGGGACGCAAATGAACGGCAGCACGCTCCTACAGCCTGAATTCGCGTAACGTAGCTGCGAGGGCCCGCGGTCGAGCGATAGTGCCGGAACGGTGGCTCCGCCTACCGCTGGAGAGTGGGGAGTGCTGGGCGGCGCCTGCGCCAGCCGCCAGCCAGTAGGCCACGGAGCGGGCCAGCGGAGTGGGGCAGCGCCGTGTATGATTGGACAGCGGGAATAGACCTCACTGTACGAGTTGGAGGGGCTATTCCCTCACAGTTTTCAGGGTCCGGCTATAAGGGAATAGTTAACGAAGGCACTCGCACGGTTCTTTCGTGTAAATGCGTTTCGTGCTTTCTTGATGATTTCTCGCGACCGCGAGCATAAAATATTCCACACCCTCCGCAACCACCAGGATTTTCTCTCTCTCTCTCTCTCTCTCAACACGTTCATCGGGCGAACCGACGTCATCCACCTTCGTTACCGAAGATTACGTGCGCGCAATACGCGATCCAGGTCGACGTTCTCACCAGCTTCGACGTATAGGAAGGTTATATATACCATGAAACGTGGAGATCAATGCGAATTGGGTAGAAACGAAGATCCCATAGCGAGGAAGGTGTTAGTTAACTTCTGACAAACTACTTTACCAAGTACCTTTAGATCGAGACAAGACATTTAGCAAGAGATCTATTCATTCCTCGTCGAGGTGTCCTTCACTATGAAATTATTTCTGGTTTCGTAACCACTCCTCTCTGTTGTCAACAATCTCAGTCATACAATGCTCAAAGTAACGTTTGTACATGTTTCTATAGAAGTATAACCGAAACCCTAGGAGATGCTTCAAAACCCTCGCTGGTGAAGCAGCTTGAAATGACAACAACGACTTTGAGTACTCTACAGTTGATGACACATCGTTCTCTCGATGTCGTATACTCCCTACTACGTTACTCCCTTCACCAACTGTAATATAGTTTTCCTGCATTGTTCCGCAAACGTGGGATCATCTCGGAATTCGAGCTATAGGTTTAATCTGTTTCACCATTGGTTACATCGCGAGTTCTATTGATGTCCCTCATCACTGAGGATTCAAATTTTCGTCAAGCCTCCTGGACTGACCGACCAAGCATCGTTCCAAAGTTATTCACTTTATGACTCGAGAATGTTAAATTTCATTTTTAGAGAAAATTTCAAGTAGACTGTCAGTGGAGAAACGACGAGTGGTATCTCTTCACGAGCTATAATTATCTTCAAACACACGGCGTATAGCATTGTCTTTTAGAAACAGTGGTAGAACGTCGGTCCATCAACGGTTAACCAGAAAACTTTTCAACGAACCAACGGATTACTTCATATCGTTGGGAATTCTACAAACGACAATTTTTAGTTTAATTACAGCACGTAAAACGACATTTCCCTCTCGTATTTAGTTATACCACCCTTCCTCCCAGCTGGATTTACCACTTTTCGATGTTTCGCGACAGACAACTTTGTTACAACGCGATTCCAGAAATATTTCCAAGCGATACGAGCAATGTAATCAAAATTATAACAACATTTTTAACGCTCTTTGTGACTTCAAACGACCTCATGAATCTTTATGCAATTGGGAGAATAATATTCGAATTATTAATATTTTACTTCAGTAGTATTTAAATAATAATTACATAATAATTAGATAATAATTACGAAATAATTAAATAATAATTGAATAATTATTAAATTATTTTGTATAATAATAATCATCTTTTATATTAATAATTAAATATTAATTATAATTAAAAACGAACTAAGTAAAATAAAAGTTCCAATCCCGAACTATCCCGAACCAAGTACGTCAAATAGTGTTTCCCAACCTTCCCAAGTAATTCCAATTCCCATCAAGTGCTAAAAACAAGTATTTGACAATATAATACCAAATCAAAATAATAATCCCAACACGTAGACTGGCTATTTCACTCCTCGCCCTTATAACACGATCGTGACGAGAGTGAAATAAAAGTTTTCTTCAACTTTTACTCTATTTTTTGCCACCCTCTTGCATCCACTCAAACCTATATACAACCACTTTTTTTATGGGCTTTGCTCGTTGCTCTGTTTTTAACATTTTTGTTCGTAGCTTATCGCCTAGAGACGCTTCTGCCCTGTTCCATTTTTAAATGTCCAGGCAGCTGTTATATTCCTCCTACCACAGTTCTCTCGTGGCCGAGTGGAGAAAGGGATGAAAAGGGAAATGGAAATGCAAGAAAAAAAAGAAGAAATGTTTATTTGATAAATTAAACATTCGGATGGAAGATAGGGGTGGAACTGGGGGTGGAGGGGAACACTGTAGGAAGAGAAAAAATATGAGGTGGTGCAAGAGTCAGTGGACGCGAGGGAAATAAGGGAGAGACGCTACCGAGAGATGGCGCAGGTGTCGGCTGTCTCTAGCGACGTTTTGTAATATTAACAGAAAGAAATGTATTTCTTCAACGTGACTGTCGCTTCCCAACGTCGAAAGAAACGTCCGTGTTGTACGAGCGCCTCGGTAACTTGTTAGCAATTACACGCTAGGCTTCCAGCCTTTTTCCACAAACTCCGTCGCTTCCTTTTTAGTTCCTCTTCCTACGCGCTTGGATCAGCGAATGTTGGCTTACCGACGGTCGGTAAAACAGACTGAGGCAAATAAAATTGTCCGACTCGTCAACGTGGAAACGAGAGCGAATTCGTTCCCTTCCGAATGTGTGTTTGAAACACGGTTGGTCGAGAAACCACCCCTATAGGATGGGGGTGGTTAAAAAACATCCGACGAATGGCTCTAATGAGAAAATATTTAACTCGGGCACGTGGTTTTTGCATGTGGAAACACTGGAATATCACAATTTTGTTATTTTGCATAATTTTCTTTTCCTCTTCTTCATCCCCCTCTCACTCTCTCTTAATTAACGATCTTCTCTCCCTCGCAACCCCTAGAAAAAAAATTCTCTATCAACATTATTTCAATTCTCATAGACGTTTTTCCTATTTCGTTTAACGAGAATGAATCCTAAAAGAAAAAAAAATAAATTTACGACTTTTCTCCTATTTTCTTTTTTTTTTACTTTCAAGGCCGAAGGAATGAACACACGTGTGTAAATTTACTTCGTGATTCTCCTCGTAGATACATACATCCATGGGTGTATGTGTGTGTGTGTATTTAGGAGGATACGTGATATTACCAGCTGGGTTAAAAGTTTTCCCAATGAAGAGGCAAAGGCAATCCTTGGTATCGAGCACGAGGCTCTCCCACTTTTTTCCAGAACTCTCGCAGAGTTCTCGTTCTCCTCGCTACGACTTGGTCCTGGGAGGTGTGCCTCGATAGATTTGCGTTGGAAAGTAGTTTTGTAACTTTCTCTCTCTGTCTCTCTCTCTCTCTTTCTTTCTCTCTCTCTCTCTCTCTCTCTCTCTCTCTCTCTCTCTCTCTCTCTCTCTCTCTCTCTCTTTCTCTCTCTTTCTCTTTCTTTCTCTCTGTTGGTCGTTTCGTACATTCGTAGTCGTAATGATATCGATCATCGATATATGGATGAATAAAGTTTAGTACGAGAAGAAAAAAAAAGAAAAAAGTGATCGAACCAGCGAGAAAAGGGAGAGAGAGAGAGAGAGAGAGAGAGAGAGAGAGAGAGAGAGAGAGAGAGAGAGAGAGAGAGAGAGAGATGGAGAGAGGTTCGACGATCCACTCGTGAATCCAACGTTTCTCGTGAATAACGCCAGTGAGTTTTGATTAAAGTGGCGGAGGTAGATCCTACAAAACTGCCCCTGGAGCAATACCACACGGTGAAAAATCTCTCGTAACTCCTTTCCTGAATATAAATGCATTTTTCAATGCAGGAAGAAAAATTTAAAAACAACGTAACGCGAAAAAAAACATAGCGTATCGGAATGAATTTTTGTTTCGTAATAAATGGGATTTTGGCTCATAGCGAAAAAACCAAAAAAAAAAAAAAATAAATAAATTGATTTTGAGCGAAAAGTTTGACTTTTTTTTGTAATTTTTTTATAGGGGTTGAAATCGAGAAAAATGGATGGATCGAATGTGATATCATTTATGGGATATATAGGGCTAACGTGTATCGGTTTTTCATTGAAAGTAATAAAAATATTGACGAGTTTGAAAATTTTTTTTTTCTTCTTTTCTCTTCTTGAGATGGTAATAAAAATAAAATGAAACAATTATTTCAAGAAATATCGTATGATGTTCGTACAGTGAGTTGAGAGGGGTTATTTTTATTTTTATAATTTTTTTCTCATGCAAACAATAAATATTGAAATTGGATTCGGTACAGAAGTTGAAAAAAAAAATTATTAAAAATTCATTTAAAGCGAGTATTTTACATCGGAGCCACGCTTCGCTTTCACGATAGCGTGAAAAATACAGACGAGATGGGGGTGGTAAAATGTGATTCTGCGACTGGAGAGCGTATAAAGCAGAGAGAGGGGAGGGGGGTATAAATAATAAATGTTGAATTTCTGGAACACTTTGGTCTGATGAATGTTTTATAACGCTGTATATTTCCTAAGTAGCACGAGAAAAAAAATCCAATGATTCGACCAAGTCCATAAATTAACTACCCTTATTTATTATTTCTGGCAAAGTCAAGGGTAGAATTTAAAAGGGATGGATTTATTTTGACTAGCTAAAGTAAAAGTTAATATTACAATTCTTACTTTTATTGTAGGGGTCAATGTTGACCATCGATCAACCCTTCGTAGGGTTACTCAACCAAACCACCCCTGTCTCAAGAATAATTTTTTTTTCGACTGGCGTGACATTTTTTGTCACAAATTCCATTTAAATCAACCCTTGCTTCTATTACCCAAAAAACAAAGACAGAAAAAAATCAAAAATTTTTTATTCGACAGTCAATAATGGCGGAGTTGTTCATCAAAGGGGTGTGTTTTCCACGCACAGCCGCACATATGCCAATAATTCGAGGAATGTACGGTCAGTTGACAAAATATACAGAGAAAATTGCAGAGACAACATTTGCCGGGTACCAAATGCACTCGTGCTATAAATTTGTATATAAATACGTGCATACACGTACAAATGTATTCATAGATATGTACGATGCTACAGGAAGGGGGTGAGTGAGGGTGGGAGGGATAGAGAGAGATAGGGGATTGTAGGGGTTGTGAGGGTTGCAAGGTGAAAACGTTGAGCCGGATCCGATTAAAATTGCATCGATCGAAAGCTCGTGGCATGACAACAAGGGGTAGCAATGGCGAGAGAGAGAGAGAGAGAGAGAGATTGTGAGATTCGAGGGGTTGTGCCAGTATAACGAGAGGTAGGCGGACTTTTGCGCGCGGGACATCGGCATGGGAAACAAAGCTAGTCGAACGAAAATGTCGCACACGGTTTAATATTTAATGGTAGATCGATGAAATCGAAATTCTAGAATCGATCGTGGACCAACCCCCTGGCAATTTCGCTATAGGGGTTGGTGAACGTCAAGGGTTTCGCGATAAACGTGATCGAAATGCGTTCTCGATATCGATGGAAGGACAATAATTCAAACGAAGAAAGCTCGAAAAATCGTTACGATCAAATTTGGATTTTTCTTTTATTGTTGTTTTTTTTGGCTTTTTTTTATTTTCGAAATTTTTGTTTCGAATAGTTTTAAAAGATCGGAGATAGGATTTTTCGAGAATGTTGATTGGACATTGGTCTCACGTTCGACGATAACAAACCTTGACGAGGTCGTTTCAACCCCTCTGGGTTACGTTGCGGATGACCTCGATGACCTCTATTTCCGCCTTGTCTGCGAGGAGATAGTCGAAAGTTCTTGCATCTCGTAAGATTTGTTTACGTAAGATGGGACGTGCCGCATCGAGGTTGCGGAAAACGGGGTAACGGCCACGATCATCCCTCTCACCCCGAAAAACTACCCCTATGGTTGCATCGAGTCATCGGGAACATTTCCAGTTTCTGGAAAGGATTCTCGAGTTCCGAGTTGTAATTTCTAGGATACTCTCTCGTTCGAACGGATATCTCGGCAGTTTCTGGATAAAAATTGTCGCTACTACCCCTACCACCCAGTCTCAAACCCCTATTTACACCCCCTTCGTTTTTCGTTCACGAATTCGAGATATCGTCCTGAAAACGAAATAAATATACGGATATATTTTCCAACGTGAAAGTTTAACGACGAATTTACCAATTTTTTGGGGGATGATCGAGCACTCGAGGAAAAATCAACCCCCTAGGAACGTCCTGGGGTGAAAATCCTTCGTTTCGAGTTGGAAACGAAACGCGAGATTCTTATACGAACTGGAAATAAATACATTGGAAACTTACCGGAACGTCCTCCGTCATATATACGTACTAGTCGAAGGGGTAGGAAAGAGGGGTGGGGCACCGCACGAATAAACCCCCGAGAGGAGAGACGTCACGGTATCCAATTCTGCCTCGATAAACCCTACACTCTCGGAGATTCTCGAAGAATCCGCTTCGTTTCCACTCTCTGGTCTCTCTTTTCTCTCCCACCCCTTTTATCAACCCTCTTGCACCTCCTCCTCCTCCTCCTCCTCCTCTCCAACCCTCTCTCGTACTCGACGGTTCGATCGTACCGGAATCTCCGCTTTGCCCGACATAAAATCCCCTAAAAGCCAATCGGGCGAAGAGGGGCTTGGTAGATAGATAGAGGAGTGAAGGGGTTGGGGCAGGGTTGTGGCAGATATCTCTGGGAGATAGCATTGAACGCACCCCACGTCCGGCTATACATTCGGTTAGTTTATTTCCGCGCTCGTAAAGTGGCCGGTTTTCGAAAACGTCCCTGCAATCTCCCTCCTGTGTGTATAAAGTGACACACAGAAATGATACAGAATCACGATTGGACTAGTTGGTCCATGAGGGTAGGGGGATGAAAAATATTAAACTCGGGGAATTTGGATCGAGGAATTTTGGATTATTCTTCCTCGTGAATATTCCATCATTTTTAATGGATACGAGAGAGAGTTGAGACTAATTTTTTATTAATATTTTAAAAAAAACACCCCTAACGAAAAAAATACAAATTATGAACGAAAAGAATGTGAATATCGAATAAAACGAAGGGTTGGAATTTGAGGAAAATATATAGGAGCATGGATTACTTAGAATGGTCATAAAATTTGTTCACCCTTCCGTGGCAAAGCTCCGGGGGTATGTGCGAAAATAGGGGTTGGTGTTTCCTCCATAGCGACCAGTCCTCTCTCTTTCTTTCGACACTGGAGCAATCTCGTCTTTCAATCTTTTTTTTTCATCCTACAGGACGAAGTCATCCCTCCACCTCTTCATCCCTTGTCGCGGCAGGTCAGCTCTCTTTTTCACCCTTCAACCTACTTGTCCTTTCCTATATATATTTTTTCTACTTCCCTCTTTCTCTCCACAGAGCGTTCTTCCGTTATTTTCACTTTTTATCAGAGAACACCAGTGCCGTAGTTTTTTCCCCCCCTCGGATCGAGACGGGGGATGCATCCACCCGTTTTTCGTTCGAGGCTTCGGAATTTTTTTTTTCTTTTCATTCTTTTTTTTCCCTTTTTATTTTCTCCTCGCTTCGTCCGCTTCTCGAACCTTTTCCGACACCCATGGAACACGAATCAAGACGACACCTTCCTTCGCTCCGCAATCATTTTTCTTCTTTTTTTTCTCTCTCTGTCTCTTTCTCGAGCTTCAACCACCCCTAAGATTTTTTCATCTCGTCGGAACACATCTTGACACACCGACGTAGAACGAGTTTCTTACGACTTTTTTCACACCAGATTCTTGATGTAATTGAATCTTTGAATGTTACAACCCCTACTGCTAACCCCTCATCCCCCTTAACGTCTCGTCCGACGTCTCATCGACTTTTCCAACCCTTCGTGTCTCGCTACTCGCGGACCCGCTTGGCGAATAAAATACGTCTGGTGAGAGCTACGAGGAAAAAACTGTCACGGAGTTTTCACGAACGTCGTGAGTAATGTACCGGTTCGAGAATATATGAAATCGTCAAAAAAGTTGAAATTGATTTTGAAAGCTTGCGAATATTTTTTTCCCCACCAGAGGTGGAAAAATTCGTTCGTATTAACGTTTTAATATTACAAAATGACGAATTTCCTGGTTTGAAAAAAAAACATTTATGTATAGAAAAAACAGAAATAGGGGTAGTTTTTTCAAAATGAACGAAAGGGCAGAAATAAATTAATACATACTCGCTTAAAGACCTTCCTATAAATTTCGGAGA
This sequence comes from Tryphoninae sp. B BG-2022a, assembly GCA_030523005.1. Taxonomy (NCBI): domain Eukaryota; kingdom Metazoa; phylum Arthropoda; class Insecta; order Hymenoptera; family Ichneumonidae; species Tryphoninae sp. B BG-2022a. The sequence goes on along the minus strand of JAPYZU010001107.1, from coordinate 10,677 downwards.
ATCGTGCAACAATTTCCGTTTTCAACCCCTATATCTTTCAATATAGATGTATCTAGGGGTTGTTCCTATTTCTACCGAAAATAGACGAAAAGAAAAGCTAGTCGTATTCTCGAGAAACGAGGAAGGTGGAGTCGTGGAGATAAAGCTTGAAAATTTTTCGTCAACCCTCGGTCCACTCTTCATCCCCCTTTTCACCCCTTTTCCACCCCTCGATTTTTGATATAACAGTGTGTATACTCCTCGGTACCGTTACGCCTTCCTGACCTAAATTCTCGTCTCTAACTAGTTTCCTTTTTTTTTCTTTATTTTCATCCCTTGTTGCTACCAGTTTTCTTATAACCTCGTTCTACCATTTTCCTCTCGTCGCTTTTCCGCGGTTCCGGACACTCGGTGCTTCTCATCCGCTTGGTTAGATGAAACGAGGCGCGTATTATCTACGTGAACGAGATAGAGGGAGAGCAACGCTGCGGATGAAGCCAATGAGAACAAGAAAAAAACCCTCGGAGCGAGAACAACCCCCTCTGCACAATCGGACTCATCAACCCCCTCAGGAATTTTCCACCGTACATATTTGTACGTATATAACACTTTTTTTCGTTCCCAACTCTGCGAGCCCACTGCACACTTCAACTGCCAGATTTTTTGTTATTCCAAAGGAATCCTCCCCCCTAGAGGATTGGGGAGGGTGTTGAATATTTGTTTCATTTCCTCCCTCGATGGATTGAAAATGCGTGACGCGCGTGTCAATTCCTGGGAAAAGGAAGAGCGTCCTAATCTCCGAAAAAAAACACTCGACAAACTTTTCTTCCAACTTGTCAATGTCACGTGACATTGAAAAAAATGACGGAAGTTTATTGAATCCCCCTGCAAAAAAAAACCTGACGAATATTTGTTACGAAATTTTATTCGTTTTAATATTCACTTAGAGATAAGTTTCTTGGCGAAGAAAAAAAAGGAAATCCTGAATATTTTCGTTTTTCTTGGAAAGTTTGTTCGGGGTAGAAAAAAAGTGGCGAGAATGGAAACGTAATCAGCAAGCGGGGCGTTTTATTTCGCGAAGTGAAAAGTTGATTCCAATAAGGTTGGACTTTGCACGTAGGACAGGCTTGCGTACGCATCGTTGCTTGAATTTATTCAGGCATGCATGTATATTTATGTACCAACCTCCTTAAAGCCACCCCTATTTCACGCCCCGATGCTCCCCCCCTCCACCTACCGTCGAGATGCTCAAGTTCGGGTAATTCGGAACGTTCGGAAAGCCTGGCGAAAAACTTTGTTACCACAGGTTGATGATGATATACGAAGGGTGGTCTAGAACGAACGAGATGCTGAAACGAAGGAAGAAATATTAAGGCACGAGGTAAGCAAAGTGTGTGTAACGTGGAACGTGTCAGAAAGAATAAACGAGGCAAGGGAAAAAAAAGAAAAAAAATTCGAAACAAAGAGGAAAATTTCGTCTGGCCTCGAAGGGTGGTTTCTAAGGGTAGTTTTTTGTTTTCTGCAAGAATTCGCCAACCGTAGTTGAATTTTCTGGTCTAGCAGGCTGGGGTAAAGTAAGGAGTAGTATTTTCGTCAAAAATCGAAGTGATATTGTTTCCAACCCCTGTCTAGGGGTTGAATTCTTAAATCAATGATCAAAGAATTTTGTTTCGTGACGATAGTTTGCGAATTAGATTTGTATCGTTGACTCAAGATCGTCTAAGGGACACGTCGTATAATTTAAGGGAGGTAAGCAATCGGAAACCCTGATGACGTTTCGACCATCGTCCAACGATCCTCGATGGAAACTGCACTTCAATAATTCCTAGTTCATTGGCTCGCCACTTCCAGTCACTGTTTGATCGGCCCTTCGAGAATTAGTGCTCTCGTAATGGACACGAGTGGTGTACGGACATAGTATGCAAGGAGAGGTAGGTCGAACGAACCATAAGGGATGAAAGCTAAGGGGTGGGTTTGACTGTATAACATCATAACAATGGGGGTGGGAATAGGATGATGGATAACGAGACACGGTGATTCAATTACGACTGCTACGAGGGAGGAAGGATTCGTACGTCGAGCCACTTTGTTCGACGTATGACGTTTCGATTATCGTTTACAAAACTTCCCCAACTCCTTTAACCCTTTTACAACCCCCTAATGAGCTCGACCAACATTTTTCTATCGAACTAGTCGAAAAGCATTAATTCTTAAATAATATTTAGGAAATAAATATTCATAATTAATGAAAAATGAAGAACTTCAAAACAAGAACAAAATGGTGGAAAAACAAAATGGCGGAAAATGAGAAAAATCGAGTAGATAGAAAATTAAGAGGAGACAAAAAGTTCACGATAATAGAGAAAGAGAGAGAAAGATTTAACGACTCGAGAGTATCAAAAATCACGATCTTCACCCCCTTCGGGGGTGGATCGTTCGTCCAAAAGGTCGAAAAGACACGGTCGCTCGTTTATCGACCTTACGACCTTTCCCGACCGCAAAAACCAACGGGCACAAAGGATATCACTTTCTCGACTTATTCTTCGCTTAGAGCTGAATCATTAACGAGATGGCGGTAGGACGGTATGGGGGTTAGGAGTGGGGGTAAGAAAAAAGTAAAAAGGTGAAAAAGATATCTATTCTCTCGAGCGGCTTCGTTAGTCCCGTGGTCATTGCGGCGAATAATCGATCCCACTACTGAATTTCACGTTACCACCCCCTTTTAGTTTCGCCTACAGAGGGTGCTTCGCTACGACTCGAGGATAGTAAAAAAAAAAACGAACAAAAAAAACAAATTCTAATTTTCCATGGACAAAAAAAAGACTTCACACCTTCTCGAATTGTTCACCAAGAAAAAAAACCTATTTAAAATTTATCTTGATTTTTAACAACAAATAAAGAGAGAAGCTGTAACTAAAATCATCCCCTTGAAAAAAAAAACCGAGGGTGGAAAAATTGCCATTAGAGAACAAAAGAGCGAGAGAAAGAGGGAGAGGAAAAAGAATTTAGTTCGAAAAAAGTCCGTCGGTGTCACGGTGGCAGTACCATCGAAGGCAATGCTCGGCCGATTGCCTCATTATCCGCGAATGCTCTTCCGGATTCCGGGATTGAGGATATCCGATCCCGCGGACGGGAACATATCGCACGAGAGAATACCGAGGACGCGCCTCGTATTCTCCTCTCGTATCTCACCCTCCTCTTTCAACTTCCCTCGTAGCATCCAACTGGCGCGATCCTTCACTTGCACTCTGCGCTCTCCAACCCCTTGCAACCCCTCGCTACGTCCTTTGGATTTCAGGGTGGGCCTATATGCATCTCTATTATCCCGATTCTCGCTCTCCAGAGGGGGTGGAAAACCAACCCCTACTACTCTAGGGAGCAGGTAAAAAAAAAGAAGAAAAAAAACAACCCTTATATGACGGACGGTGCGACGATAGTAATTGATGACGGGGTGCACAGATTGCTAATTCGTATTCCAACCGTCGAGCTACGCGGTGGCAAATTGATGGTACTTTAGCCCCAACCCCTCCTTTTCCAAACGTGTCGTATAGGGCTGTTGTACGAGGTAGGGGGTTGAACGTGTGTCCATCCCCTATTTCCTCGGTCTCGGTGAACTTTCCCTACTGAAAACGTTCGTGTTGTATAACCGAAGCTCGTAACATTGCGGTATAACCTACCCACGATTATTGTACTCATGGACACGTCCAGGGGAAAATATGGGAGAACTTTATAGCGCGTAATGACCGATATCGTTGACGACCTTGAGTATCGAGAAACGTTGAATGACGTCTAATTGTTATCATAATTTCATTTGATTGTTATGATATCAATTTTATTCTTTTTTTTTTTAGGAAATGACGTTACTTTTGGGATCGATAATAGTCGAGGGTAATAGACGATTATTTTCAACCCTTACAGGATTTACTTCGAAGCGAAAATTCGTTTCAGTTCTTTGTTACGATGGCCTGTTGCACTTGATTTTTTAAACTTATCGTTCTCACATTTTTCCTTAGTGTAAAATTATTCTATTTGAAAAACAATGAAGGGCTTTTTTACTCCCTCTTTTTGCCCCAAATTTACCCCATTGGCATGTCGCGTTTACTACGGCGCAATGGTCGCTTGTCGAGAGGAGATCGTTTCGTCACTTTTCACCCTCGCGCGCTCTCGCGATATCGCCGTTGCATTTTTTCGTCCTCTGTCATGTTTATACGTTCGATTTTTTAGAACCATTGCAGGTATTCGCGGGAGAGTTCGATTTACGATAATAATAAAAAAAATCGTAAACTGAATAGAAGGGTAGTTTTACGTTTGTATTCGTAAATAAAGCTTGATCGTGTGGATCGTTCGATATTTTTCATGGAACCGTATCTTCGATATTTTCCAGACATGTCCAGTAACGTTACCAGTGTTTCCGAAAACATGGAAAAGTTTCGATAAAAAAAACTAGAAGAAGGAAATTCGTCACAAATACATTCCATTCAAAAATTGGTCGAATGTATTCTCTTTATTCAACTGTGAATACAGATGGGGGGTAAAGTTCAGAGGCCGCGTCCCACGATTCTTGAGCTTGCCACGCTTGGTTGCTTCCAGTAACGTGCTTCCGGTGCTATTGTCCCAGCATTCTTCGGTAACATACATTCGTGATGTGAATTCGTAAGTGACGATCGATTTTATACGAAGGATGCCACATCGGGACTCGTAGTGGAATAGCGATGCTTCGTAGATCGCGAGGGAGACGAAGAGATTGCAGGGAAACCGTACTATCCACCAATGCAGCACTCGCGTCCTTTCAGCCCTTGACGCATGAGTTTTGTTCGCATATCTCTACCATTCTCGTTCCCATCATTGTTTTACGCTTTGTCCCCGCGTTCGTAGTGTGATATTCATGATTTCCGTACGATACGTACACTCGAGCAGTCACGGACACACTGGCGCTCGAGCTTCCCCCACCACTGACGCGCTAGCGCTCGAGCCTCTCCCACCACTGACGCGCTAGCGCTCGAGTCTCTCCCACCACTGACGCGTTAGTGCCCGAGCTTCCCCCACCGCTGAGCCGCTGTCGTTCGAGCTTTCCCCACCACTGACTCGCACAGATACGTAAGCCAGTGGTGCGTAGACGTACTAGGTATATGCATGCTCCAGGCGTTGAGACACGAGGTAGCATTGCGTTGTAGCCTGTGAGGCACGAGATGCCGAATTATTAAGTGTGTCGCGAGAGCGCATTACGCAAGAGCGTAAGGGCTTTTAAGCTGGTTTAAGTAGTGCATTAGCGCTCTACGTTGCAAGAAGCTTCCAACTCCTTGCCTTGGGGAAGATGGTGTTTGCGAAACCCTGAAGCTGTACCGGAAGAGGGATGGCTTATGCGTGCACGAGTGTACTCGTCCTCGTCAATGATTCTCCCGAGCTTCTGTCTAACCCACGAATGCGACGATCTCGCAATGCGACAATCAGGAACGTGAACTACCAGGATTAATAACTTTTCGATTATTTTTAAGGGTAGCTTTAAGGGGTAAGGTAAAGAAAAATCTTTATCCAATGATTTTACTTATCTCGAAGATGCTTGCTCTTTCGATAAAGGACGCTTTTTTCCTACCGAAGCTTAAGGTAAAGGTCTTCCATCGAATCTCATCTCGAGAATGATCCGGTGAAAAACCGGAAGTACCAACGTCCGCCGCAAGAGTCTATTCTCATCCGGAGATAGAAGATTCGAGACGATGGGAGCATCGAAACGTTATCTCCGGCGAGAGAATAGACGATCGAGACTATTCGTACGAACCCCGTTCGTAACCATGAGATAAGATGACGAGTGGATGGAGAGCCGACGGAAGTCGAGCTTTTTTTTCTTTTTTCTTTTTTTGACTTAGAATTCAGCGCGGAAATTGCTGGGCTGACTGATCGGAGATTTATAGAGACGGCTGTGAACGAAAACAGACTAGATCGTGAATGAAAAATTATGTAATAATTTAATTCTTGTAAAATTAGAATTCTATTAAAGATAATAAATATATAAGTTTTTATTTATTCTTAAGTAATATTTACGAATTGATCATAGGTGAATTTTTCTTGGCGTCGAATTAATCGAGGATTTCGATTCGAGTTTGTGTCCATCTCGTCGATCCACGAATTACGAAAGCACAATCCGTTATAATCTCCGATCAAATAGAGCATCGATGGCCTAGAGGCAATTCACAAAGTAAGTGACCGCTATGTGAGAGCACGTACTGTCGAGCTTTGTTACCGAAGAGCTTTTCGTGTGTACCTAGAGCTCGACGCTCGCGAACTGTGAACCTTCGTCAAATTTACACACGCTGGACAACCCTATCGGATTCAAAATCTAACATAAACTAATCGTTGATAACAATTTAAAATAAAATTGTTCGAATAATTTTCTTGAAATAAACAAAAGAATAACACTCCACTTACAAAATCGTTGAAATGGAAAATAGGAAATAAATTTGAAAATATTTTCAAGGAGAGTAAGAAATTTGATGAAAAATGTTCCGTAAACGTATATCAGGATTGAGAATCAATTTGACCATTTGACCTTTCGAAATAAAGGACGTTAGGGGTGCGCTTTTCACGTTGACATCCGGCGAGCCATAAGGGTTGAAAAGGGGAGAAGGGCTAGAGATGGTAAAGATGACCAGGCAGACACGCGTATCGAGGGGTGAGAATATATGAGACGTTTATAGGACCGTTTCCGGTCCCTTTTCACCGTAATCTTGCCCTCTCATTTTCTGTCTGGGAGATTTTCGATATATTCCTCCCCTCGGCCAACCTGCCAAACGCTATGGAATAAACAATTCACGGTGCTGGACACTTTGCAATTCACGCTCGTCGTCGACCCTTTACTGGAATATTTTACTGTTGCTCGCGTCATTGGCCTCGAAGTGTCGTCTGACCCAGGCGTCGATATTTCTACTAGAGGAGACTCGATTTTTCATCTTGCCTCTGGCTTTTATAGTCGAAGGATGATAATTTAAAGGTTTCACAGGGAAAGAAATAACAAATGAACTGAAACAACGTTCGTACTCGAAAAGAAAAATACAATTACGAGCAAGCTAGAATTGTTCGGAAATCGAAAAATAAGGGGAAACGGTAAATGTAGGTCAGCCGAGTGAAAACAATTTTCTCGGACTAATATCGTTGGTCAAAAGACCTCGAGGATCTTTGTAGAAATATCCGTGGTCTACAATCTTTCGATATAATGCACAATTTCTATAAAAAAATCGAGATTTGACACGTGAACGAATTATAAGTAGAACGAATCAATCTAGGTCAGGCACGGGTAAAAGCTCAAGAAAACGTTTCGACAACGCCCGACGTTTCCGGTACGCTGACATTGAAAAATTTAACTCCTTAAACTAGTCCGAAGTCACATAGTTCAAAGACAAAACAGAACACTCAACTCCCCAAGTAGAAACGGTCAATACAGGTCAGAAAACAAAAATACTTTTTCAGGATCCAAACTTTATCCAGAACGAATTCCAACATTACCAATCCTACGAAACATCAAATTTCATACCTCTTTAACAAAATTTCCATCGCGAACTAAAAAAATCGAACAATCTTCCGAAAGTAGAAACATATCGTACAAGTCAGACATTTTCATTATATTGCCAAAAATCGAGATTTCGATGGTAAATGAGTGCTCGGGAGAGATCGGCTGGCACTATGTGATGGATAAGCCATCAGAATTTCCAACAAAAGCCTCGTGTGTCGTCTCTTAAGTTCGCCCAACACGGCAAGCTTCGAAGCATCATTTCACCTACGTCGAGATGCGTGCATTGAAATTCACGAGCACATCTATTTACACACACACCCATACACTGACACAGCCATGAGCCGTTTTATACCGTTCATCCTCGTATAACGAAAAGCTGACACGTAGTGTGAGGTTGCCCATACATCATTCGGTTGTCGTGATATCGCGAGAAGGTTGAGTGATGGACTCGTTCAAAATGCGACAAGTAATAGGTCGACGTCGAGTGGCGGTTGCTGGCGTGCCTTAGCGTTACCAAAAGAGCGAAGGGATGAGGTGGAGAATGGAGAAGAGGCCAACGCCAGAATAAACTGCGTTGCGTGAATATACGAGAGAAACGTGAGTAACTGAGAAACAGCGAGAGGGGCGCAAGCTCAATTCATTTCACACGCAGGATATGAGGTTGGAATCGACATCGCGAAACCGGCTGACTACGTGACTTTTGGGCTTGTACCAATCCTTGCTGCTTGGGGGAGGGAATGTCGAGGAAGGGTAGGGGAGCATATAACATATCCGATCGAATTAGATCCGTTCCAGCGACCGTGAAACGAAACGAATTTTCCGATTGCTCTGATAGATATTTACGGTCTCGACAATTTTCTATTTTCTTCCGCGCGAATGTCACGAAAATAAATATTTTAAAAAAACGTCGTAAAAATGACGATAAGAGGAAAAAGAATTGAGCAAAAAAAAGAATATTTTTCTGGGGAGGAGGGGAGGTTTTGTTACGAGAAATATTATCTGATGAAAATAAGGGTTGTTTTTTTTAGATGGAAATAACGCCAAGAGTCAAAGCTATCGAAGCTGAAGGGGGAGGATAAGAGGAGGGTGAAACGAGAGACAGCTTTTGCACCACGAGCTACCCCTGTGCCACTCCCTGTAATCGTGAGACTCGACGAAATTTTCTCTAGTTTCCAATTCACACGTAGATACGAGCTTGAATTTTCTCTGTTACGTTTGAACGCGAAATTATAAGTTTATCGTATTGAAAGTGCACGGTATTGATGAAATGTCCGAATAGAATTTTTTTATAATCTTTTTTTTTAATAGTTTAGAAGATAAGGGTATTTTGATTAAGTAGAAATTTATTAGACTGATAGATTAGTTGTTAGAAAATTTAAGCTAGGTATTTAAGTTCATCCCTACTGTCCTTAAGTCTTCGACGTACGAGGCAAACTTCGATCGACTCTCGTTAGCATAAAATTTCATCAGACTTGAGAAAGTTTACCGAGTTTTTGAACAATATTGAAGAAATGCAAGTAGGAAAATTAAAAAAAAAATGTAAAGCAAATTATCGGTGGAAATTTGAAAAAACTTGGAATTTAACAATTTCTTCGGGACTTTACCTACTAATTTCGAACTATCGAAGAAATAAATGTCATTATCGCATTGCACAAGAAATTTTCCATGGAAATATGTCCTTGTAAAATTGTTTTTATGAAAAAAAAGTTCACTCCCTTGAGACCCTTTTTTGCACGCAAGGTAATATTTTTCTGGAGTGCGAGATTGCCACTCGACCCTCGTCCTTCGAAATAACACACCCATGAAGCCATCATCGAGTCCTCGACGTTGCCTTATCCTCGGGTCGGAGACAGAAAAATGAGAAAATCTGTGAGAAAAGAAAATTGCGAGTCACAGGATTTGAAAATTAAATAAAACAATTTTAGCAATTTCCACGAGACACATAAAGACGCCAGGAATTACAGCTAGTGAAAGAACGAGGGGTTGGGAGGGTGAAAGGAAGATACAAGTTGTCGTATTTGTGTCAGTGGTTACAGTCCTCGCTCTCGTTCGAAAAATGTCGATATATATATATTTGTTGCAATCGTCTTATTCGGTGCAATGCACATATAGGATGGCTCTCAACGCCTTGACGCCCGGGGGGTTGTATACCAGAAGCGCCGTTTTCGTTCTCGCCTTAACGTCGCGAGAGAGGCAAGCCTCCAATCTCGGATTCGAGGAAAAGCTGCAACCGAAGAACGAGAACGACGACAATCTCGTCGTCCGGCAGAACTCCCGAGCGACGGCTAAGGGAGGGTTTCGAGAAATAAGGAGTAAGGGTGGTTCTAGGGGCTTTTCCAGAGTCCCATCTGAAAGAGAGAATAGGGGTTGAAAGGAGAGAGAAAGAGAGAGGGAGAAAAGAGAGAAAGGGTTGAAAAAATCGAGAGAATGGGTCAGAACGAAGAAGGGGTTGGTCCCAGGGGTAGTTTGGCCTCGCGGGATACGAGGCGCACCCGGTGCAATCCCAGAGAGCCTCGATTCCTCCACTTCTCTCTATCTCCCTTTCGTTCAACACCGTAAGAGACTTCGGTGTGTACCAAGACCTTTCCACGTTATCCCATTTACCTCATCGAGTCTCTGTCTCCGTCTGACTATTCCCTGCTTTTTCCACTTGCTAGATGCTTCCAGTTAACTCAAACGTTACTCCGCAATGATGAACACACAAAGTCGAGGTTCTTTGTGGTTTGATGATTGATAGATAAGTTTCGACATGGTATTCTTTTCCTTCCAGGAAAAAACATTATTAATAGAACTTAAACGGTTAAAACAAAAATTTATTAAAAAGATAAAAACATAAAAAATTATTCTTCCTCAATTTTGATAAAATTTCTAACGTTCAGTATTATTATAATACATTTATATACGCTTCGCGAAGTTTTGGCAGAGTTTAGTAGTGTCGGTGGTTCGGATTAACGACTTTTGGGGGGTGGAAACAACTCGACTTCAATGCGTGCCACGTGCCTACACCGTACACATGCGATAATAAACGCCATTGTACAAACACAATGGATCCCTTCGGGTTGTATAAAAGCATTGTAGTCGCGTTTATATATACATATATATATATATTGTGATGTCGCGAGTTATTTATTAATTTATTTATTGTGGTTGGGGCTGCCGACTCGGCTACGGAACACGGTTGTTGAGAGGTAAAA
>JAPYZU010001106.1:0-19577 GCA_030523005.1 Tryphoninae sp. B BG-2022a | reverse complement strand
ATATATATATATGTATACATATATATCTATATGTATGTATATTTATATATTTGAGTAAAGCTGTCAAGTGTTAATGTGTTATCCATAACGCGATTCAATTTGTGTGTAGCCGTGTACCTAAAATGCGAAAAGAAAAAAGTACGTTTGTAAAAGTAGAAGAGAAGGATGAAAGGGCCTGTTCTGGGTAATAAGACTTGACGCTCGTTTACTCATAACTTATTATGTACATCGTCTGAAAGATTAAAAAGAAACAACAAAAAAAACAAATACACACGGTACGTTCGTAAAGAAAATAAACATAAGCATATATCAATTGTACGCTCCTATTCTTCATCGCATTCTCGAATCCTGGCCTTCTTCTTTCGAATTTGTTTCGTTTGAGGATTTTGCGACGAAGATAATTAAGAAAGAAAAGAAACGAGTTAATCGAAAGAACGAAAAATCGATAATTTGTTTCGTGGCTAAAGTTTATTTTGTACAAAAATTGAGGAGATTCGACCGGATACAAATGAAAAACTTGGTGGGAATGTAACAAAACAAAAGGGAAAATAAGAATTGTTTGTACTGAACGTATTCTGAAAAGCGATAGTGATATAAAGTTTGATGCATTCGCATTTAAAGATGAATGAAAATATAATAACGAAAAGAGTTGCTCGACAATGAGGCGCTAATGGCCGAATCTCCATTCGTAGCGAGTAACTGTAACAATGACGAATCTTTCGATGGAAATGAAATACCTTTATTAACGTAAAAATCAAAGACTTTTGCCGGAAAGTTGATGTAGCGCGGACATTTCCGCGTGCGACATGGGCTTCAGCATGAGCCCAGGAACTGGTGGACTGTGCTCCAAATCACGAAGTTCATTTACCTTGACCTTAAGTTCACTTCGTATCTTGTTGACCGCTATGTCGCATTCTTTCTGATCTGTGAGAACGACAAGATGTTTAAAAATGTGTTTGCTTGCAGTAAACCTTCGTCGTTGTACCTTCCATCAGCAGTTCTTTAGCCTTCTTTGTTTCCATTTTCAACAAAAGCGGTCCAACGGTTAGCCAAACTTTGTCGCCATTGTGTCTCTGCAATGCTCGTATCCCGACACGATCATCGTTACGACGTTTGTCGAGATCAATCACCTCCTGTTTGTCGGTAAGAATTTCGGCTGCCTTGGATTCCACCTGCTGCAGGTGATTCAACATTCGCAGCTGATCGTTCATCGTCTGAAAATCGTATAGGAATCATTAGATTTATTACTGGACTACTTTTTAATCGAATAATGTAATTTCTGGGAATATTACTTTTTAGGAACATGTAACAAAGTTGTAATTGAAAACTAGCGATTGAGAAATTGTCAGTGTCGAGTAGAGGACGAGCAAAATGGTAATGAAAATTTTAATATGTTTGATATCTCTTGATTAATTGAAATTAGATTTGTTTGGCATGGACTGTTACAGTTTGAGATTGCCTTGTATCGCAAGATCAAACGCGAGGGAACGGATACGAGAGAAATGATTTGTGTGCATAAAGTTCAAACTTACTACAGTGATCAAACAAGACTTTTACGCATCGTTCGATTTTTTCCTTGCATTGCTCACTGCCAGCCGAAATGTTCGTTATTACTTTATTATTACGATTATTATCATTATTATTATTATTAAAAAAGTTATATAAATGACTAGTGTTAGGACAAAGCGCGTCTAAAGGCTCTCTCTCTTCTCGATTCTTTGCTGATCAATCTCTCTCTATCTCTCCGTCTCAAAGTCTTTTCTCTAGGCTGTCTTCTGAACGATTCTACGGCTCTTGGATCGCTGCTTCGAAAGTGCGTAACCCTGGCTTCTTCCTTTCTGGCGTCGTCAAAACCTCTTCTATCTCTCTTCAAGATTGTCTTTACAGGATATTTTGATCCTTGACCATTTGGACCAAGACCCTCTCCCTTCCACCCTTTGTTCAATAACATCTGATATCCCTTGTTCTGTTTGGATATGGAATACACCGTGCCTGGTAATTTTGGCTTTGAATTAAATATGTGAAGGGCCGAATTCTCGTGTCTCTTCAAAGTAGTCTCTCTGAATGTTTGTCTACATATGGAACAATAAAATTCTCTTCTGTCCCAGCCCTGATCCGTATCCTTTCTAGGACTCGAGGTACCAGACGAGGATGCTTCCGAGCCACAGATAGATTGTTTTTCCTTCAGTAGAGCGACTATTCCAGAATAATTCTTCTTCGATGCTAAACCACCCGCGGTAAAGCCTGACTTGTCTCTGCATCTCGTATTAGCTCCCAGTTTCAGTAGAAAATCAACGATCTTGTAATTGCCGCAGAATGCTGCGGACATGAGAGGCGTCCAACCATAATCGTCGGAAATATTGACATTGAGAGAAGTTACGTTGCGTTCCAAAAATTCGACGTCACCTCTCTCGACAGCCTTAAGGACACAATTCGCTGTAATTTTCGGACTGTGTTTGCGAGATTCTCTTGTTCTGTCCCTCTCACCGACACGTGTCTCAGACGACTTTTGTCTATCCGACTGAGAACATTTTTTTCTATCACTGTTGTTCGAGTTTCTCGATCTGTTCACATCGTTGCGACGATCGACGATTTCCTCATAAGCTTGTCTAGCCTCGTCACCATGAAAATTCAATTCTCTCTTTTGTACTTTTTCAGAACGTCGCGGTATATCGTCAGATTCTCTCACGAATGTCTTGAAATTTACACTGGCTGACAACAGCGACCGATGATACGCGTCCAGAGACATTTCTTTTTATTACGGTACATGCATAGCTTTTTTGTTTTCGTTTTATTTATCGTTTCGTGTTTAATCTAGTACAGATTGAATCATAGACGTACGTTTTATTATATCGTGAAAACGGTCGAGTACAAAAAATTCCACTTGCGACGAGGAGAAATGACTTTTCCCTGAGAGATTTTCTTTTTTTCCTTGTAACAATTCACTCCGTTTTACGATGTGTAATTCGCTCTATTATAATAGTGAAGTTTGCAACGAGATACGGCAAAGGGCGAGATATTCGAGGATTCGATAATCGACCGGCGAAACCAAAGTGGCGCTGACGGATATTCAGTTCCGGCATTCGATTGGTTAACATATTATAGTGCGGAAAGCGGATTTTCATTTTGTCAATATTATGACGCATTTTGGCTTATTAAAGCATTTGCTAGTTCAGCCTCTTTCTTGTATTACCTGAATTCTTGCGCATCTATTGAATCGTTGATATAAAACTGATCTTTCATATAATCCGTGCATTTATTACATTCGTAGGTATGTCAATAAAGGTCCGGGTAGTGCGCATGCGCACCGTAATCGGGGAGCTCTCGTCCAGCTTTCGTTGCTAATTTCGTGTCGGAATTTTCAAGTTGGAGTAAAACTTCATATATGGGCAACGGATTTTGGAACTTAATCTTCACGTATGCGAGGTAAGACTGTGTTTTTAACGACAAAATACTCTTGCTCAATGCTCACGCCCATTTTTTTGACGTCCGAAACATAAATTCAATGTAAATGATTGAAATATATGTCCCCACTATACAACACCAATATCCCTTCGGTTTTTGCGTTAACCTAAAAGCCTGTACTCGTCGTGTTCGGACGATGCTTCCATTGTTTACACACAAAGCGTTTTCAAATTATTCGTCCAATTCATAGGTTTTTTTTTCACACGTAACGAAGAAATTGTTTCGAGCATGAGATGTTGAGATAGTAGTTCATCAACTGTTCGAAAGGACATTGTCCTAGAAAGATATCATGGCGCTACGTAAAGGAAAGAGGAATCTGAAACTCCAAGTTTCGGAAGATGCCCCGGCTCCTGTGTAATTATACGTTTAATTAATTTATCTTGATTATTCGATCAAGGCCAAGGACAAGTTTTCATGGTGTAAATAATAATTCTAGAGCCCCACCAAGAAATCTGGACAAACGTACAACGATAACAATAGGTGAAAAAACATTCGTAGTTGAAGCTGATAATTTGGAAACCATCTGCGCACTTGGGAGAGGAGCTTATGGAGTAGTCGACAAAATGCACCACAAACAAAGTGGAACTATAATGGCAGTGAAGGTAAATTTTCATAAAATACATGTACATTTTATAAGAAAATCGTAAACTAAGAATGTATTGAACAATATCTTATTCTTTCCTAGCGTATCACTGCAACTGTTAATACACAAGAACAGAAACGTTTGTTGATGGATCTGGATATATCCATGCGGAGTTCAGCATGTCCCTATACCGTACAGTTCTATGGAGCACTTTTCCGAGAAGGCGATGTCTGGATATGTATGGAAGTCATGGATACGAGTCTAGATAAATTTTATGCTAGAGCGTACAAACACGAGCGCTCTATACCCGAGGATATATTGGGGAAGATAGCATTTGCGGTAAGTAATTGTCGTGTTATACCAATTAAACCATTGCTATAGTAATGTAAAAAGTAATTTATTAAGAATTTGTCAAATCTCGTTGTCTGATCTTTCCAGGTAGTCAGTGCATTGCACTATTTGTACTCTCAGTTAAGGGTAATACACAGGGATGTAAAACCGAGCAACATATTGATAAATCGTCAGGGCGAAGTGAAGATTTGCGACTTTGGTATATCTGGTTACCTCGTCGACTCAGTTGCAAAAACTATCGACGTCGGCTGCAAGCCATACATGGCTGTATGTATAAAAATATATCGACGATATTCGCTCAGTGATTTCAACGATACGATCATTGTAAACCTTTTCGTTCGTTCTTCATCGTGTTTCTTTTAGCCAGAAAGGATAGATCCTTCGGGCAACCCGTCCCAGTATGACATCAGATCGGACGTTTGGTCGTTAGGAATATCTCTCGTTGAACTCGCAACCGGTAAATTTCCATACGAATCTTGGGGCACCCCCTTCGAACAACTAAAACAAGTTGTCAAAGACGATCCACCAAAATTACCGGAGGGCAAATATTCGCCGGCTTTTGAAGATTTTATTACCAAGTGGTAAGAATAATTATCATTATCATGAATAATTTGGGTATTTGTATCGGTTATACAACAAATGATGTTTCGCTTTTCAAAGCTTGATGAAAGACTACACGGCTCGACCGAACTACAGTCAACTGCTCGAGACGGCATTCATCACCGATCACGCTAAAAAAGACACAAACGTTACGGAATACGTTGAGGAGATTTTAGACCTACCGGACGATGAACAGGCCTCATAGTACATAGAAACGTTGGGTAATAATAAACTTATCACCGGCACTAATGCGACACCAAATGCGCGGATTGGTCCAACGGCGATCGCTCGCGTTGCCCCATTGGAATGTTATTGTCGGATTATTTAATTCATCACCCGCACGATGTTGCCATTGTGTTTGGAACTCAAAGATAGTCAAAGGATTCGAGAATTACGAGAGGAGAAATATCGAGTTCCGGATTCGTCGATGTGTATATTGACAAATTTAAGAATCCTGAAGGTTCAAATATCGTCTCGCTACGATGTTGCAGAGGAGTCGAAGGAACGAAACGAAATGAAGAGAGTACGTGTGTAAATCTTACTCAAGGCGATGTCAAACACGTGTCTGTGAGAACGATACTTGCAATTTTCTTAGACAACTTTTCTCCAAAATATCCAATATTATCGGATAAAAAGAAACTCTTATAACGTGCAAAGGTACTGGTCACGAATTGTGAGAATTTCCTCTCCTTAAAAATATTAACGGCCTCGGAGAATCATTGTCCAAAAGATTTTGAAGACCTTTTCTCGCTACCTTACCACGAATGAGTCTTCGTTCGAGAGGATTTTCGTGCCTGATAATAAAGGCGTACGTGGCGATTGATAAAACGAAACAAAAATACGAAGAAAAAACAACATATGAGAATTATTTGAACGCATATACAATATATATAGATATACAATATGTTTTCTTTCTCTTTTTCTACATTAGAAGTAGCATAATCATTGCCACCTTTTTTGATACGTTATAGACATAGATAAAATGAAAGTGACACGGATGGTGATTTTCAATAAACAAAAAAGCGACGTATGAACATTGTCAAATGAGCAAATATCCGTAATTATCGATCTATTTTGCCATTAATGCATCGATGAGGTGCATACAAATCATATTTATGTATAAACAGATTTGGTCAGCCATTTTGCTGTTCAGCAGCGTCACAGTTGGTAACTTATGTACCCATGGTCTTATCAGTCTTTACATTGCCGATCGAGCAAGTGTTCTTCAGCGAGCAGTTAATTAGCTCGAAAATTGTCAGACGTAAACTAAAGGTAGGTACGTATTCCGGTAACGGTCGTCAAAGAACGAGTTTAAAAAGGAGAATGCCGCACACGAGAGGCAACGAAATACGCGAATTGTTCAATAATATGGCATACAACGAAATTGCAGAAATAAGTATAGAAAAGGTTAGTTCTTACCATGATAATATTCGATATCTTTCTGAATAAAATATGCGAGAGACGAAAACACTCTTATCTGGTGGAAGTTGATATAAGCTTAATGTTCTTGATATGTACGATGAAACTTCAGAAAACAACCACAGGGGGGATATGTAGTTTACTTTTCAAAGTTTTATTTATTAACAGGCAATCACCGACTTGGTGAAGAGACACGATATATGCCAGGACAAAGATATATCTCTCAATAATGCAAATGAACTTGCAAAAAGGTTCGTTTTTTTTTATATGACTTCTATTTTTAAAAATCACAATTTATATGATCTTTGAATACCGTTTTTTGTTCCTAAAGGCTATTTGAAATTGCTGATATGGTTGAAAAGGACAGAAATGCATTGAACGCTATTTTTGCTAAGAGGGTGCCAATAGCTATTGAAACACCGGCTAAAGATATTGATCTTTTGATAAGTTTTTCAAGATATTATGCCACTCTCATATGGCAAGACACATTGTGGCGTCACGTCAACATTGGTGAGGCTTGAAATGTTTGCCATCATTCGAAATATAAATTTATAACTATCTTTAGTTACAAATTATTATTGCTTCTTCAGATGGTGGAACTTGGCCCGAGAATGCTGTTTCTGCAGTTTATTATACGCTATCTATGATAATTCAAAGTAGCCACATACAATGGTATCTTAAACACATAAGGTAACCGAGTTTCTGATGAATTTTATTCTCTACTCTCAATTTTCTAAACGAAACTTCTTTGCTAAATACTTTAACAAAAATCAATTTTACAGTTTTGGCCCGCGTGTAGTCCTTGGAGGTCATAGTAGCATCGGTACGTTAGTTTCACATTCCTGTGCAATAAATAAGGATTGTTATGTTGATCCATAAATAATTTAATCCCAGATACGGCAATGGTCGTGATGGCTGATGCTGATATATATTCAGCGATCAGCACACTGACATCCGAGCGTGTTCGCAAAACCGATTATCTCGATCGTCCTCTCTGGTACTTGAAGAAGATATGGGTTCAAGAACCGGTTAAAGAAAAATTCGTCAAATTGATTGACGAGTTACAAATCAAAGACAACACCTCGTCGATAAAATCTATGCTTCATGGCTTTCGCAACAGAGACGATGTACTGCAAAATCTTGCAAAGGAAATGTACATCAAGGCTGTATCAATATGGTCGTGTGACATAGTAACTGCTAAGAACATGGCGAACAGAATGGATAACGCATTTTTGGTTTGGATAAATTCTTATGGTGAAATAGGTCCTGGTGTTTCACTACCGTGGACCGACGTCGAGCATCATAATACTATTAATACCGTCGAACACAAATTAACACTCAAGAAACGTGTTGATGGAAAAAAAACTATAGATCTATTTTACGATGGCATGTGGAAAGAACCACTCAATGATGTTTATTGGGAAGACGACAAAGATAATTTGTGGGCCAGCGCTACCTGGTACGTGCAAAGTTGAATTATAGTTAAAAAAATAAGATTTTTATTTGCATCTAAAGAATTTTAGTAATCTGTTATGATACATTTCCAGGGATGACGTTGAAAAATGCGTTGCATCGGCAAACAGTGGCTTCAAAAAGTGGCATTCTCTTCCACTCAGTCACAGGCAAAAGTGTTTCTACCGTTTAGCAAGCAGAATTCAGTCGAATAAGTAAGTGCTTGTAATACTGACTCCGTATCTACGAATTCGAGCCAAATTTTGAGAATTTGTAACTGTAACTCACTTATCTCACAGGTGTCCGGAACTGTCGCGTTCAATTCGTGTCTGGGCCGAATCGCCAATAGTCCATGGTTTCTCCTCATCGCGAATTCAAGACGGCGCTATTGAGATCACTACAACGCGAGAACCGAAAGGTGTCGTAGTTATAGTATGCGACGATCATGACGAATTATTTCGACGAATCGTAATCGCTGGTGTTGCCGGAAATGCAATAATTGTCGCCAACAATCGCATCGGTCCTTCGGCGAATATATCTGGAATAGAGGAATATTGCGACATGTTCGCAACATGTGGTTTTCCACCAGGTGTGATAAATGCCTTGTCTTTCCACGATTTGCCTAACGCCATTACGAATCTATCGAAAATGCGCTCTATCGCGGTCACTTGCACGGATCTCTACAACGTTGCATTGGAAAACCTCAAAACTTACCTTCCAACCCCTTGGATCACCATAAACTCACTCGATGGAGACGAAAAACTTTACGCCAAGTACACACGTCCAAAATCTGTTTGGTTACCTCTCAAATGAAAAATGATAACGTGTTCGATACCAGATATTACAGTAAGGTAGGAAAAACATTGCGCAAAAATTACATATAATTTACCACGTTTAATAAATCCACCTATCAATGAACAAAAAACAGATAACATACAAGACATTTGTAACATCCATCTCATCCTACTGTTCAAAAATCGGAAGCTCGTGATGAACGAACAGTCGTCAAAATATAATTGATCCGTGTTCCTTTTTGTACAAGACATTTTTTTATGTAACTTTCAATTAAAAATCATAATATAAAGATTTATATATTTCATATTTCTCACGTAATCAATTCGGGGATTGTACTTTGGGTTTCATTCGCAATTCACAAGCGGCCGATTATTCTGTGCGTCAAATACAATTATACACATTTATAACGAAACCTATATGCCAGCATATATAGTTATGTATATCTTATACATATTATGTGTATGTAACAAAAATATTTGTAATGGAATGGTATGCATTGGAATTCTTTCGCTCCTGATAAATTGCCAAAAGTTCAGTTAAAATAATTTGTGCTTAACATTTAACAATGACAAATATAATACATTTATATTAATATATCCATTTATATACTCGTCTCCAAGATATCTGTTTATAATCTTCGTGGACAACAGTGCGCAAAAATCATTTTCTCTTTGTTTCTAGCCTTTCGTATATGGAAGATATTTTCATGGAATGCTCAATTTCACCAAGTCACAGTTAGCTACCGACGATATGATTGTAGACGGCATTATCATTTTTCATACGTATAATACATTTGAACTTGAAGCGATATTGGACCAGATTGAGGCGGACTTTGATATTTGGTCTATCAGGTAGTTGATTACTTATTTACATGTCGTTTCATTATCATGATGACTTTTGTTCGGGTACGAAGCCAAACTTGGCACGCAATTGTTCAAGAAACACGAATGTCAGGATCGTATGAGGCGCGAGTCGAACAAAGGCTGGAATGTAGCCCTAGAGAAAGAATCCATCGAGTATTGTGAAATATCAATTAGGAATACTTAAGTTTGTAATTACAAAACGTTCTACTTACTTTGAAGAAGCCAAGTGGTCCCATTTTAGCAGTGTATAGAATGAGACGCCACATGCTCTGCAATACAAAAGATGAAAAAACAATTTTTAAAAGCTTTAAAATTAAAAATCTTTTAATACTAATACTGCAATTTTTCTTGTTACCTTGAATTCTCCAGGCTTTGCATTCATAGCCCTGGTCTTTAAAACGTCAAGCGGTTGCGTAAGCGTTGTAGCTATCGCGCCCTATCAAAAAAAGTTCATGAGATAAGCAATGTTTTTCAATCAAGCTTTTAATAAGAGAATGAAGATTTTCTCTTTTTGTCTCTTAATTCAGACTTACGGCGGATAAACTTGCAGCGAAGTGAGTACCAAGATTGTCCTCGAATTTTCCTGATTGTAGTAAATATTGCTTTATCTGGTCATAAAAACTCAATTGTCCTATGGTCATGAGCGCTGCTCTTCCAGTAGCAGTCGAACATCCGTTAAAAAGTTTCATAAAACCTTCCTCGCGACTTACACGAATGAGACCGTCCAGAGCATGTTTGTAACTGATTAGAGATATCAAAAATTTGGATAAGAAACTTTGCAAAGTAACGAATATTTGTAGAAAGAAACAACAATACTCACTTTCTTCGTTGTTTCAGGGGCAGTTTAATATCATTCTGCATTCGGACGTTGATGAGATCTCCCGGTGTACCAAATACACCTCCAATAGCACCAGCTCCACCAGCGAGCAATAATTTTTGATAAAAAGGGACGGGATTTCCGCTACTCTCGAGAGTTTGCTTACCGACCTATAAATCAATGGATTTTGAAGAATGAACAAAACAAAATTAGAAACGACAACCAATTTCTAGAAAAGGTTGAAACAGATTTTCATATCCAGCTGTTTCTTAATTTTTCATTATTTTCAGCTACCTCGTAAGCACCAAATCTGATAGTGGAATAAGTGGCTTGACGAAGCAACGAAGCGCTCAGACCATTGTAGAGAGCCAGTACTCCCTGCTTCTTGATGATATTCAACGTGTGCTTTCCAATTGACACTTTGCCCTCTTGTTGCGTTTGCAGTTGAACCTACATATATTCAACGAAAATTGTAAGTCTTTGATATTGAACTTTGAACCTTGTGACGGTAACGGCGTTTCATTAATATAATATAACGATTATACAGAACGTTGTCTATATTCGTGCTGGTTTAATTGATAAAACTTTTGTGCACACTGGCAGATAGCTGTTGAGCCAATTTACTGCAAGTGCTGTGCGATGGGTGACCAGCTTTTAACGTTGAGTTTTATTTCTTGGTGTGCAAAAGCTCTTTTTGGTATAAAAATGAAAGAAAAATCTTACTGCCTTTAATTTTCCACGTTACGTAACATACACGCACGAGTTATGTAAAAGCCTCGGATGATTTCAGAGGAAATCAATTTTTTTGGATATGTTCTATTTATAAAACAGTCTCTCTCGCTGTAGTTCTAAATTTGAAGATCTACGCTGCTCAATTTCTACTCTTTCTCGCCTCTTAAGGAAATCCTATATATTTGAAAAATTGTACGCTTTAACATTCTCATTCCAACTATAGCTACAACATTTATAATCAGTTTCTGGTAAACATGAATTATTACGATGATTGTGGTAAGCCGGTTGTAAATAAATTAAGCGGAGTAATACCTTGAGCAGATCTAACGGATGAGTCACACAGGCAGCCCCGGAAGATGCTACACCGCCAAAGTACCACCTGGAAAGCTTCTTTTGCTCTGTCGTTGCCATTTTTTTCTTTTCCTTTATTTATTTTTTCAATTTTTCATGGACTTCTGTTACTTAAAGCCAAAGCTGCCTGTGTTGAAAATGTTTACATAAGAAAGATCTATAAGTGTCTAAGCAGATGTTAATTATTTAGAAAAGGAAGATATTTAAAAAAAAAATAATTATCCTTTTATCATACCTGGAAAGTTATTGGCAAGATGCTGCACGCCTCTGTTATGGTTTTTATTTAATGCAACATTGCTGGAATCCTGTTGTTTCAAAAACAAAAGAATAATAATGTTAGTCTTCATTAACAATTCAAAACGTTAACAGAGTATTAACATATGGGAAAATCACTTTAGCATATTTGAGATTAGTGTGAATATATTTTATGTCAGGTACACTAGTGACAATCCTTGATCAGCACACGTTGCATCACTCGGTTAAAAAAAAGGTGCAGACGAAAGTATATTTATATATCAAGTTTAAATAATCTTGATATCAAGATTATTATCGATTAGGGAGAGAATGTCTTATCTAGTTTTTACATGACGGGCATGCATCGTCGGTGTTATCGCGAAAAGTTTTAAGTGAAAAAAGAAACGAGAGCGAAAGAATAGTCCTTCCCCCGAGTTATTTCTACAGGATGGACGATCCTGTTAAATTCACTGGCGTCATTGGCATATTCATGAAAGCAGCGCGAGATAATTTAATCACACGTGACATAAATCACAGATTCACCTTGACGCGACGAGGAGAGCAGAGGAGCGCGATTTTGATGGCTCCAGGGAAAGCGCTGGCCTCATACTGGATATCCCGTATCTCGTTTTAGTTTTTGCAACCATCAGTTTGTTCCGAGCAGCCGACGTGACAAGCGCTAAGACGAGAAATTTTCGGCGGATCGCGCGCATATCAGCTGACAGCCACGTGTTAACCCGTGTGCGTGTCGTTTGTCAAACAATCTCCCGGACCGTGTATGTGTGTGTATTTTTGCTCCCTAATCGAGGACAGAGATGGTTAATGTCTTCCTTTATATGTCATTTGGAAGAATTCGTCGTCTAAGCTTTAAATGAAATATACAATGATGTATTGCCATTATCTTTATTAAATACAAAAAGTAGGAGGTTTCAGGTATACGCATCTGAAATTACTCGGCTCACTCGGCTATGCACATAAAATGACTCGTTTGTCGATGTCGGACACCGTAGCAATTTTTCCATTCTTGACCAGACGGCGCCACATTGTGGGTCATAAATACACGTGAGACCCCTGAGACCTTTAAATTCTCACAGCAATATACACACGATATATATTTC
The DNA here is from genome assembly GCA_030523005.1 of Tryphoninae sp. B BG-2022a. Lineage (NCBI taxonomy): Eukaryota > Metazoa > Arthropoda > Insecta > Hymenoptera > Ichneumonidae > Tryphoninae sp. B BG-2022a. The sequence continues at coordinate 6,797 of JAPYZU010001106.1, read as the reverse complement.
GTTCCGAAAATATATAATTTCAAAAGGTCGGGCTTTTCCCGTCGACGTGCTTCGCAAAACCCATTGATCTCATTATGGTGCGAGCTTCAGTGGAAACTTCACGAGTACATTGGTAATCTGTTTAAAAATCGTGGGACGGTAGGAAAAAATTGCTCGTTGAAGAACGGATGAGTAAAGTGATTCGTCAAAAAGGTAAATAAATCTAACCAAAAATAGTTCTTTACAATCTTTTATAGGTCTATAATAAGATATCTATAGTTCTATCTATACTGTAGCTCGTAAACATAAGTTGAAAACCAAATACGCGACGTCAACTAAACGACTTTATAGGTTAGTTTGGAAGTATCTTTTTAGGTTAACCTCAAAAAACCCCTGAAAACGATGCACACAATATGTACCGTTTCGCGACCTTGTTATTGAAATTCTTTTTAATTTTTACTTTTCAGATCGCAGATAAATAATTAACAGGATGACGGATTCTGTGTGTGGTGCACTGGGCATAGATAGGATAGACATGTGCGGTAAAATGATACTGATCGAGGAACAACATGGAAGCGACGCAAATTTCGTTGTTAATGCCGTACTCTCGGGAGCATTGGAGAAAGGTCATGGGATTTGCCTCGTTTTATTTCACAATACGTTCGGTCATTATCACAACGTCGGCATGAAACTTGGTTACAATCTCAACGTGCTGCGTGAAAGAGGTCAAGTAGTCGTCACCGAACCTATGAAGATTATGGCCAACAACGTCGAAGAATTGGGACACGATTCTGTGGATGCAGCAAACGTCGATCTTGATAAACCGAAGCAACAACGAAAAACAGAAGAAACGGATCTTCCCGATATCATGAAACTCGATGCTAATCTTGTTCATCAGCTGTTTGGCTGTTTGAGAAATAAATGTCACGAGGTGATGAAATCTCGTGAATCGGTGGTCGTTATAGTCGATGATCTCAGTCACCTGTTCGACATGAGATTGAGCTTGAAAGACGTGTGGTTCTACGTTCGATATCTAAGATCATTGATGGATGCCGAACCAACTCTTTCTGTCTGCATTATGACACACACGTACAAAGCAGATCCCGACAGCTGCCAACCAGATATGATCGTAGTGGGTCTGAAAAACATGGCTCATCTGATAGTCACCGTTGAACCTTTGAGTACAGGACACGCAAACGACATCTCAGGACGTATGAATGTCGCATGGAGGGCCGATTCGATAAGATCAAAATATCATTGGGCCAAAAAAACGAGCTATCTTTACAAACTACACGACAGACATGTAAAGATATTTGCGCCAGGTAGCACAGCTGCATTGTCTTAAGAAAAGTGAAAAAAACACTTCATGACTTTTTGGCACAGATGTTTTTTCTGAGAAAACACAAAAGAAGGAAACTTATTGCTCTATGAGAGCTATTGAACTTTTATTTTTATTGGAGTGTATCGAAACAGATCGTCGAAACGCGAATACAAAGAATTTCACAGAATTTCGTCTATTCTACGAGTCTTTATTGCGTGTGTGTAATGAACTCTTGCAGAGCAGATTGTGCTTCGATAAAGATTTGGAAACAATATACTGTATATGTGTTAACTTTTAGCTCAACAAGTGCTGATTTTTTCACCATTATTGCGAGTCGAATTAACTCTTTGAGAAACGATTGTTCGAGTGCGTAATAATTAAAAAAGAAACGAAGCCTCGTACATTCGAAACGGATGTGATACGTAATACTAGTGAAAGTCTAAAAAAAAGAAGCTTCAGTTTTGGTTTTATTTCCTTTTAGTGTATAAGGGATTCAAGTTGTCTAATAAAGATGAAGTATAGTAAATGCTACGGTCAAAGAGAATCACATCGATTAGTCGCGCACGATTAATAACCTATAATGTCGCGCATAATTTCTATCATATTTTTGTTAAACATACATAACTCATAATAAATGGAAACTTTTCTCTCTGTTTTCTTGTAAAGCCTGTTTCAATATTGTTTCAGTATTTATTAATAGCCATATACATCCTCGTAAATAATACCTGTATATCTATATCACATATCGTTGAGAGATTCCACTTTTAGCCGCGCCGTGACGTTCCGAACATTATCTGAAAAAATAGGCGGCGCAACGATCGCATCCTGTTTCCGGTTTCTTGTCCACAAGCACCCCAATCGGCCATTTTTTCCTTTTCGTATCTTACCGGAGCAGTGAACAATGCGTACCAAGATGTTTGAGATCTTTTTACGACACGTAGTGACCGAAATATGTTTACCACTATGACCCAAACGACGGGCATGTTGCCGAATTCGGTGAAAAAGAATACAGAGCTGAACATCTTGCCGAAAACAAATTTAATCCTGAAATCCCATACCGAACATCTTTCCAGGATGCCATTTTGATGATTAGACGTCTACCTGTAAGCGACCGACAATTTTTTTTATTTTGACAACCGAAAACAACCGAGTTCCAGTCGATTATTACAAAGTCTGGAAAATCGAGGTTAGAGTAATTATTTATTTATCTTTGACTTTAGTATCGGAAGATCGCATATTTAAAATACAAAGTAATATGGGAACGGGATCTAGTCGAGTCGGTGAATACATGAAATTGACCCAAGAACAACGAATTCTCGTGAAACGAGTCTGGACGGGTATCGAGAATAATCCCCAATTTCACGGAAGCGTATTTTTCATGGGGTATGATACATCATCGTTTTTGTATGACCCCAGTTCCCGCGCTATTGAAAATCTAATAACTTGTGTAATATTGTAGGATGAAATTGTTTCTATGTAAAATCGTAAAATTAATTTTTAATGAAAGATAGAGATCAGATATTGAATTTTAAGAATTATGAAGGATTTTTTGTCATTTATTCGGCGTTTAGATTTTGTGAGATTCATCCTCAATACGTAAAATATTTTACCACCGAGTCTCAACTTCCTCTCACATTTGATCCCCGTACCAATGCCAAATTTACCATCATAATGGAAACCATGGGATATCTCTTGCTTGATTTTCACAACAAACCGAAGAGGCTCGATCGGATAATCGGTTATATCGCGATGATCCACAAAGACATGAGTCTTTCGAGACAGGATATGTTTGTGAGTGTGACTTTCTAATCGTTAATTTATGCAAGTGTAAATTTCTCATTGTCAGTGCAAGTATATGTCAATGTAAGTATTTTCATTTTTGTACCGATGTTTGATTTCAAAGTTCACTTTATTTTGCTCAAAAAACGCTTTACCGTTTCTTAAAAATTGTACCCAATTATTAATACTTTGATCAGACCATTTATGCTTTTTCGCAGAATTTTGGTACCAGCTTATTGGAGTATCTGGCTGTGACGTTCCCAATAGTAATGACGTCTGACAGCGCTGATATTGTATCACAGTACATGAACAGTTTGCTAAATGAGCTTTCACAGAAGATTGAAGATCTCAAGAAAGATGAGATATGTGGAGAGTTTCAAACATTTGATACAGCAGGAATTGTGAGATAAATATAAAACCTGAAAATTTGAATCAGCGCTTGGTTTTTCATAAAATAAAATTGGTTATACCACCAGCCTTGCAGTTCTTGGTGGCTGTGCGGAGAAAAATTGATTTATGGTCAAACCTTGCACTACTGGAGAGAGCGGAAGGAACATTGGGACAAGCGTCGTGAAGAATTTAAGGTCAGAGAATTGGGAATTCATAATTTGTCAAGAACTTCGTCGACTGACGACGAGGAGATTTCTGCTCTCAAGTCCAAGACGGAAGATGAGACTTCTGAATTTTCCGAGTCCACTGCAGAGCTTCTAGAATCTCATGGAATACCAAGAACAACAAGAATTGGATCGTCGTCGATGAATTCACAAGTGAGTTCACACGGTGGAAGTTTTCTCATTGATTAACTTAATGTAATTGTTTTCATCGGCTCATTATTGCAAATTCAACGAGAATGCGCACCAAGTCCACGTTTTTAATATTTTGTCCTTACATAGTACTGCAATGAAATCTTTGTCTCTTGTATGTAAATAATTCATGCAATGATTACTATACATTGTATGTTCTAACCGATCCATTTTCAATGGCTAGAGGGAGTCAAGGTCCGACAAATTCTCTACGCCTATGAGATCGGGAAGACGGTTGTACGAGGTTAAAAAGCACGCGACAATCATCGACAACGATGCAACGATGCTAGACAACGTATCGACGACGAGTTACAAAACGCCTCGGGAAAAGAGAAGAAGTCCCTTCGACGAGACCGCAAGATCGAGTGCTCGTGTGAAGAACACCTGGACCTCGAATATTCCGGACGAGGAGTCGAAGAGCCTTCGATCGAGCACCGAACATCCCGCGTTGGAGTTTCGAGTTTTACGCAAACTCGAGAAGATCGATTCAGCTGCGCGTCAGAGGCGAAGATTGTCTCGGGCTCCATTAGAGGCAAGCTGAACTTTTCGTTCGCATAATATTCGCAACGTTCTTCAAAGGCAATTTTTCCTATCGCCAATTCGGAGCGCGGTATGACTTCGGAGCTGCAATCAATTCGAACACGATCCGTGTGTAAAGTAACAATTACAAATACGTTTCCGAACGTTAGACACGAGTATTCTTATAGATTGTCAGACAATACCTCAGCTGGGTATTCTTCGGCTAGAACCTCGGTTAGTATCGTTGAAACGAGTCAATGATGAATTCCGTGGATGTCTCGACGAGGTGTCTATACTATTGTCACTCGATATTCGTCTTAGCTTGTCCCTGAATAATGAAAATTCAATTTTTTATTGACTATTGAAAACGAGGGAAAATCAAATATCAATTGCACAGTAATTACAACAAACAAACAAAATTAATACAGCTTAATCTTACTGATATTTGAAACGTACTGATTTTTTCTCGCCGATGTCGATATCGGTGGAAATAGAACACCGGGTGAAATTAAGGGATGAACGACCGGTCCCATGACTCTCTCTACCTCAGGGGGTTCGAGAATCGGTGGCAATGGGGATTCCCAATCGGAATCTGTCGAGCTGAAGTTTAAAACGTACAATGTATAAGCATAATGAAAGAGACCGTATTGCCTCGCCAAGACAGAAAAGCTGCTCGTTGGTTTTTAATTATTCACTCTACGTATCCTCGAGCTAAATGCTTCAATGAGCCATTTCTCGATGGTCGCGAAGCGTTCGACCCTGTACGCAGCTGGTAAAACGCTTTGCAACTTCGTGGCTTCGTTAAATTCGTACGGAAAATGGAACGAGGTAGAGAGAACTGATTATAGCCTTGAAACAAAAGTATATTTTTTTTTACCTCTTCCCTCGTTGAAGTAAGCTTGAATCGGACGAATCGATCGTAGGTCACCGTTTGACCGAGAGAGTAAAAAAATAATAAAAAGAGGGAAAGATCGCGACTAGTTGATAAAGGTTACAACTCCCGAGGTCTTAATCATTCTTAGCTATCGCGTTCATTAATTTATAAACACTCGACTTATTATCGTCATTGCGAATGTAACCTTTTATCGTTAGACTGATCGAAAACGATCGATAGTCGTAGGTCTCGAAAACATATTAGTACACGTATTTTCTAGATCGAGTCTGAAGCAATTTGTTACGCGACAGCGAGTTTTAGTTTTAATTAGCTTTGTAATCGCTCACAAGAGAAGGTTGTACTTTACCTGCTCGGTATTCTCGAATCGTCGTTTATAACTTCGAAATTTATTCCTCGCGATATCGGTGGTAGTCTATTGCCAAAAATCATCGAGGAAACGCTCAAGTCCCCGAGATTACTGTCGTTATAAGCTGCAGCGTGAATTTCCTGCTGATACATAGCGTACAAGTCTTGCAAGTCCGGGGGTAGTACCATCCGTCCGTCTGAGAAAGCAAAGATTCATCATTGGACACACCGATTGATTATCTTTCAAGAAAAGTAATCGATTCACGATTAATAGATTTACCAATTTCCATTAATTTCAATGATAAATAATCGAACCTTCCATTATTCTTCTCTGTCTAGTTATTATCTCGTCGGATATTTGTCGCTGCCTGTCGTAACGCAGTAGAAGTAATTCTCGACGACGTAACTCGTGCTGTTTGACGAGCCTCTCGCTCTGCAGCATCATCTTGTCAGCCTCGAGCTCGTGCACGCGTAACATCAGAGTTAGAAGTTCTCGTTCCTCGTCCGAATTTATACGAGCGGGTAGTTCCTGTAATTGTAGAATAATGTATCGATGATAGATTAATAACGAGCTGGAGATTGAAGTAATTTGTCAATGGATAGGACGATCCTTTGTTGATTGAGAAGCGTACTTACATCTTCTAGGGAAGCACTTCTTTGTCTGCAACTTTCCAATTCTCGTTCTGTAACAGCTCGCAATTCGGCGTATCTTTCTTGCTCTTTGTTTATCTCGGCCAATTCTGTCCAAGCTTGTTGCACCGCGACATCTTCCTCCTCTGGATCATCCATTAGATCTGAAAATATTGTTTTCGTTAGAGAATTGAATGTTGAACTTGATTCAGTTTTTAATTTATTACACGAAGGCAGGAAACCACTGTGATGGTCACGAGAAAAAGCTTAACTTTCTGATCGCCACAGTGGGATCCTGTCTTAACGTAGTCGTTATCGTTACAGAGTTTCCATTAGATTTCATTAAAAATTTGCAGAAACGTTTTTTGATGTCATATGTATATGTGTGTAAAATTTCAGGTGCCTTTACCGACTCAAAATACACGATATTTATTCATGAAAATCGTCACTTTTCGCAATCTCCCATAAGAGCCCATGTTAAATATCAACATTATACAACGAGTATCTCGATCATTTGGTTGATGAA
>JAPYZU010001105.1:0-19953 GCA_030523005.1 Tryphoninae sp. B BG-2022a | reverse complement strand
AATCTCGATTCAAATTTTCATTATGAGAGATATGTAGCAATAATCAACTTGCAGCTTTCACGATAAGGTCGCAATTTTATTGGTGGTAGATTTTTCAGAGCGAATACGCGAATTGATCGAGAAGTCGTACATCGTATTCATAAGATTTTAGAGAATTGCGATAACGTGAAGTATACTTAGCCGTTACAAACATATTTTTCCACCACACTTTATGCATTTTCGGTATAGGAGAGTAGTTAATCGTAAAATTTTTTTGTTAATTCTTTATTTCATTTTTTATGGTTTTATTACAAAGAATGTAATAGAAATATTAAAAGCGAGGTTTTTATTTTGGTTTATGCACTTTGCAGTGTCAATTAGAAAATGTGACATTCCGCAAATAATGTTGAACTGTTATAAATATGGTACATTGATATTCCTTGTTAATATTACAAAAAAAAAACACAAAATAAAAAATTTTTAAAGTCGTGTTAATGTCTTTAATTACATTCTTCTTTTAATACATCAATGGTGCGACAGATTTTTAGTAATTTATTTGTGGTAGTTTCCAGCAAGGATCAGATCAAACGCGACAAGTCTTTACATGTTTTATTATTTCTTCTAGGATTAAATATTGTTCATATAGGAGATACTAAACATCCCATTGTATCGTTTTGTCTATTTCAATATTTTTTACATTACATTCTCTTATTACGGCTCCAGATATTTTTGCTGTGTTAATTAATTTTTAATTGCAATTATTGTATTAAGTAGTGGATAGCTAGATCAAAAAGTATAAAATATCTAGAAAATGGATGGCGAATTTCGTTGTCCTTTGTCCGCAATTTTTAAGTTTAAATATCCTGTATTAATTTGCGAGATTGGTGGCCAAAGAAACAAAAGCCTTGGCGCGGTACGGTGCGGGGAGACGCAGGCGGCGATATAGCGGCGAGCACGGGCAGTCAATGATTGATACATTGCCATGTCTCTATGCCTAGTGCGGCTGGTGCGCGGCTCCAGCTCTTCTCGGCACGTTGGGCAAAATTCAGAGCAGCCAATGCCCCAGAAAAAAAATGGTTGCGGAAAAATACAATCAATAAAATTGACTGCTCTGAATGTGACAAATCCCAATGTAACGCCCTAATCTATGCTATATCTACGGCTAGATGGAGGTGGACGGTTCACCCCTTTAAGGTCGATATTTGAAAAAAATGCAAAAATACATCAACTGGATTTTTGTGTTTCCATCGGAACAAAATAGGTTTCCTTCAATTAGGTCCACCCCGTTCTCATAAAGGGTGGAAAAAAGGTCAATGCAGGAGTGGTACGCCTCTTCATTTTGCGTGCGTATGGGGGGAATTTACAAATATGCATACGTACTTATATTGACATGAATGTAGCCCGAAATTTCATAACGCTAGATACACCAAAGGGATATTCCTTGTAAGTTATTTGCGGTGATGGTAAAATCGTAGTGACGACGAAATAAAGTTCTGATCACGTAATTCAGAAGTGTATTTTGTTTCTTTTTTCTCGCCAACCAGATCTTCGCCCAAATACAACAGTATTTTCATCCAGTTAAGGCGGTTCGGTAATGACCATGCTAGTAAATGTAGTGTGTGTATGTGTATATTTCCGATTATTCGAGAAATATTTGTTAAGTATTGCATTTCGAGTCTCCTATTATTTTTATAATATGGAAAGAACGTAATAATCTACTGCTGGACTTCAGTAATACGTCATATCGGCGAAGTTTGACATCGTCGTAATTTTGATAGCTCTTTTTTGACCCGCGCGCCCGGCGAATACCTCAATTTTTCTAAACTTTAGTCCTGAATTAATTGCTTATTATTCCGGTGAGCTCTCCAATTCAACGTGTCCCATTGATCACAAAAAAACCAACGAATGCAACTATAAGTTTTTTCACGCGTGTCTTAGCTCCAAGTCCTATAAAAAGTCGATATGTCCAAGGGCCGGCACATTTTGTCGTTTACATGTGTTAAATGCCCTGACTTTAATAATTAACATCTCGGAAAATGTGCAGTAAATCTCGTGCGAACGCCGACTATGCATATACGAAGGGTTTGATAATGCTATTCCAGAAAATCAAACCTTTATCTTGGAGTCGCTCAATCACTGAACCTCCTTAATTAACGACAAGTTTTACGAAAATTTAATGCTATCAATACCATCTTACTTTCCGTATCATGGCAAATGTGATATATGTACGTAATATTTTTTGTTGCATTGTTAAATATTAACATTGCTAACACAATCATTTAAATTAATAACAATCATACAAGATTAATTTCGTGCGTGACGTTCTTCGCGCAGTATGCAAACATTTCGCATCGGGGCGTACAACCTCGCAGAATCACTGCGAATCATACTGTGGACAAAACAGAACAGTTAATTCGGGCAAATAGATTTTTAGTGGTTGAACAATCATTTTTTCTCATTGTTGTGAAGGTCAGTGAATTTCTGAGAAACGTTTCACATGATAAGAGATTAAGAAGAGCAATATCTTCAGTTTGGGTGGCTTCGAATAATATTCACTGGGAATGTGCGATTAAATTAACGATAATTTATTTAGTAATACGAAAAAGGGTGTTTTTAACAAAGGCATCCCGTTCTGAGAAGAGAAGACAGAAGATGGGGGGGTTTGCACAAAGGGAAAAAGGTATAGATGGCGGTCCAAGCTCCGCGGTAAAATCAAAAGAAAAGAGAGCCGAAGTATTCCAACACAAAACTATAACCTTATATCCGAAAATTGGCGGACTTCGTTTCATGTAATGTTGTGTATCATTATTAATTATACGACGCACGTTATATAAACGCCATGAAGGAGAGTAACATTCGATGTGCATATAGCCATGGGTGCCTTTTTTAATATCTTATTAGCACGTGACATAAGCATTTACTCAGATGTGTTCAAATTGTGATGGTTATCGGCTTATTGGAATTAAATCGATTATATAATTGTTTGTTATGTTAATAGTTCTTCGGGACAGACGATGTTTCTTGGAAAATGGTTCAACAGCGTTCCACCTGTTCGTTAGCGAAGATCGCAAAGTTACCGATACGGTTGGAGTTCTCGGGGTACTTGGCGATCCAGGACCTAATGGGGATATCGAGTTACGACTTCAAGAGCATGATAGTCCGGTGACAATCTCGCCTCACTCCAAGAACTTGACCTTAACGAGACCCTTGGATAAAGAAGGAATCGACGGGCCTTCTAGCGTCCTGGTTAACGTTATTTGTGAAAGAAAGCGCACCCTAGATCCAGTAGGTAGATATGAAAGAACGAAAGATAAAAATGTCTGTATACGAGAGTTCATTTTATAATGGATCTTATCTAATCATGTTCATATTTTATAAATTGCAGGGTTTCGTAATTCCAGTCAATATACGAGTTACGGATACGAATGATAATGCACCACGGTTCATAAATGCTCCTTACGTTCTGAATATCTCTGAGGTAAATAATATAAGTCAAGTTTATATATGGTTTCTCTACTTTAAAAAAATCATGTTTCTCGATAATTCTGATTGAACTCAATCTACTGAAAGTGTATACCAACTTGAACATCAATAGAACAAGTAGCTGGTGACATATCCCATTTTCCCGATTTGAAAGACTATTAATCAGCAGCTTCGAATTCATAAATGGATTATTCCTTTCTTGTATAAAGAACATTCATTACTAAATAATGCTTTCCTACCTGATGGTTTTAGTTTCTTTACAAGCGACCGATGGTCGGTTATGCCTTTTTTATGCCATTTCATCGCTACTTGGCCTAGGCCAATTTAACTCTCGCCATTGTAAAGAGGGAATTTACCGTCATTTTTTCCTTTTTAGAAAGAGTTTACGATTTTTTTTAGAATTAGTACCCAGTTTTGAAAAAGTCCATTTTTGACGTTTTTGTTTGTTCTTTTTTGAGTGGTTCCCGTTGTGGCAAACAATTTTTTAAAGCATTTCTTTGACCATAATCATAAAAAGGAAAGTCTAAGTATCAATTTCATTTTTTAGAAAAAGCTTTACGATTTTTTTCCGAAGATATTTCGGTTTTTTGAGAACAAAAATAGATAATGTGAAAATTGCTCCGGAGAACGAAAACGATGAGGTTTACAACACCTCAAGACGGTCAAAAGTTGTATTACTTTTTGTTGAGTTTACAAGAATTCTTTCAGATTTTGTTTCGAATGTTTTCCTCATCTATTTCCGGTCAAAACTCGATTCATCTGAAATACCATGAAAATAATATAATTAAATTGTTTACTTACATACTACACTTTAACTTCGTCGAAGAAACGTCCTCTCGCCGACAGCACGTTTTTTACCACACACCACATCATCTTCACAAGTTTTTTGAACATCGCGAGAGATGCTAAAAACTTGTGGCGAGCCCAATATCTATGGCATTGTTTCAATATATATTTTATTGTTATTAGAGATATAGAAAAAATGAAAGTATACTGAAACGTGACGTTGAGTTTGTTAATTTATGAGGTTCGGGACTCGAAAGATAATCAAAGTCTTTTATCAGCAAAATGGTTTTATTTGTACGCATTGCCATCTTCATTTACCCACAACCGTTGATTAGTCGATTTGCGTGGTACGTTGGCTAGCGGTGCCACGCCTGGTCGTTTCTTTCTAGTCGGCGGTCCACCTTTCCTGATTGGCGGACTCTAACGGGCAAGTGTCTGGGCCTCCGCGTATCGCCTGGTCTCCTTGTGTGACGAACTCGATTCTATGATTGGCCGTCGCGTTAATCGATGAGATACCGATCGTTTCGGTTGTACGTTTCGTTAGTGAAAACGAAGATGGCGGCACGTTGTGATGAGTGTGGCGGTTGAACTGCCGCTCGCGCGTGTGGTCGGTACCGCAGGTGGCAGTTGTGCGACGCCAACGCCAAGACGTACGAGGAAACAAACATTAGTGCTTCATACACCATATTAGTTCTTAGTCTATTGTGAATTATTCTATGGCCACTGACAGGCATCGTGATACCTTTTTGGCGCCTAATATAGTTCCTATTCCTACTTGCAATGCTGTATATACTTTACGCCTGTGAATAGAATAAAATACACTGTAATCGTTGATACACAAATTCATGACCCCGACGTGATTTCTGCGGATATCACATTCTGTGTAATACGAGGCGTCTCACTCTCTGACGGACAAAGTGCCGGCTTACAGTGCATATCTTCACAGATTTTGTGTGATCCGCCACGCAACATTCACCGATGCAAAATAAAACAATAGACCGGGATTGTAAGGACGAGGGTTCCACGGCGTCGGCATTTGCTTACAGCTCCCCCTTTTTCGCGGGAACCGCTGACACGAAAGCGCCAACGCTATCGCAACCACACAACACTCCCAACGTCGAGGCTGTTCGGAATTGCAAACTTCCAGCATTCTGGAAAACCAACCCGGCCATGTGGTTCCTGCAAGAGAAATCCATTTTTCATACACATGGCGTCAGGTCTGATCAGAATAAATACCACCTCGCGGTCGGCGAGCTCACTGCTACTGCAATTCAGACAGTGGAAGACATCATCAAGTTACCGCCTCTCACCGTCAAGTATGAGTTTCTCAAATCTCAGCTAATAAGTTGCCTCTCTGAATCTACAGACAGGCAACTTCACAAATGCCTCTCGGAGCTTGAGTTGGGCGCGAAGAAGCCATCCGAACTCTTGCATGAGATGCGATCATTAGCTGGTGATCGAGCATCGAAGGATATGCTTCGAGTGCGATGGCTCACTCTTTCCGCCTACTCTTCAGGACCTGCTGAGAGTATTTCAAGCCTCATCGTCGCTCGACGAAATTGCAAAGGGTACGAACACCTTTCTCGAGAATGGCCGTGGACCTACTGTGATGGCTGCATCGCCATACGCTCAACACAACCGTTCACCCACCCGTGTACAGTTGCCAGCGTCTGACGCTTTCGTCATGGAATTGCGAGAGATACGGGAGATGCTCTCGGAGCTCATTATACTGAACAAAAACGCTCCCACTGTAGCAACCAACATGTCTGGCCACAGAAATCGAAGGCGTTCCAGGTCACGTTCGGTGACCCCTGCGCGAGAGACGACAGCAACGAATATGCGTTTCTACCATCACAGATATGGAACAAACGTGCATTGCTGTCAAACTTCATGCTCCTATACTGGCAACGCAGCTTCGCAGGCGGGAAACTAACCGTGCTGTCTTTTGCTCAGGCGGTAGAAGAAGGCAATAACAACCTGATGCCCACGGAGTGCCGCTTGCTCATTTCTGACCGTCACTTGAATCAGCAATTCCTGATCGACTCGGGATCCATAGTATCAATTATGCCAAAACTTGGCTCCTTTCGCCGTGTAAAGCCGACGGAGTATAAGCTATACGCCACAAACAGCACTGTAATCGACACGTATGGACACGAAGTCCTAAAACTCAACATCGGTCTACGACGTGAGATCCGCTGGTCGTTCACCGTTGCTAACGTGTCAACAGCAATTAGCGGGGCCGACCTTCTCACATATTACGGTCTACTTATCGACCTGAAGGGACGCCGCCTTCTCGATCGTCAGACACTGCTGACCACGTGCAGTCTGGTACGCACGACCGTCTACACGGTTTCTACAGTTGCCTCGACCGATGAGGATTCTCCAGCGCTGCAGCCTGCTTACAGGCAATTGCTCTGTAAGTATATCGACATAACCAAGCCAGCACCAATATCAATTCGAACAGTAAACTCTGTTGCGCATGACATCATCACAATAGGTCCAACGGTTGCGGAGCTCCCACGGCGTCTTACCGAAGATAAACTGCAGGCCGCAAGGGCGGTCTTCGACATACTGTTGCATCATGGAGTTATACGACCATCAAGCAGCCAGTGGGCCAGTCCGATACACATACCAAAGAAGATCGGCGGCTGGCGCTCGACAGGAGATTACCGCAAGCTTAACCAACAAACCACTCCGGATCGTTATCCAGTTCCGTATATCGAGGACATCCTTCAACGCTGTCACAAACGCAGAGTGATCTCGATCATTGACTTGGTTCGGGCATATCATCAGATACCCGTAGCTGCAGAAGACATTCCGAAGGCCGCGGTCACAATGCCGTTTGGTTTATTCGAGTTATGCGGGATGCCGCCTGGTTTGCGCAATGCAACGCAAACATTCCAACGGTACATGAAGAACATACTACGCAATCTTGGCTTCGCAGCATGCTTCGTCGATGATCTCATCATTTTTTCAAACAATCAGGAGGAACGCAGCATGTGGAGCAGATCTTGAAGATCCTCCACGATAACAATCCAACTATAAATCCGAGCAAATGCCAATTCGGTACGGAGGAGGTAACCTATGTGGGATACTCACTCCGCGCTGATGGATTCACACCACCCTCGGACAGGATTCAAGCGATTCTGTCATTTCCGAAGCCAGAAACGATCTCCGACCTACGCAGATTCCTCAGGATAGTGAACTATTATCGACGCTGTGTACCTCACGCGGCAGAGGTACAATCGCATCTAAACGAGTTCCTGAAGGTCGCAAAAAACGCGACAAACGCAAGGTTCCGTGGGGTGCGGAGTCCGAACACACTCTCGAGCTGTGCAAACAGAGCATTGGTTCTGCCGTCAGAACAGCATTTCTTTCGCCGTCTGCACCACTCGCACTTTGCACAGACACATACGACCTCGCTATTGGTGCCTCGTTGGAGCAACACGAAGATGGTTCCTGGAAGCCGCTCGGATTCTTCTCTCGGAAACTCTCTCCGACTGAGAAAAAATATCGCACATAAGTATCATCGAGAGCCTCTCGCAATTTTTGCAGGCATCAAGTTCTTCAAGCACATTCTGGAGGGACGTGAGTTTACGACTAAGCGAATCATCAGCCGCTAGCCACCGTTTTCTCCCAACGTATGAACAAGACGTTGCCTCGACAACTTCGTCAGCTTGACTACATCTCTCAATATAATACGAACATTGTGTACGTCAAGGTGGAGGACAATGTCGTGGCTGATGCACCCTCACGTATCGACGCAGTAGACATGCCGAGAGTTCTTGACACAGAGACAATTCGTCTAGCTCAAACATCGGACGAGTTAGTTGAGCCCCATCTACATTTTTCGCTTGACCTACAAGAGCTTACAATTGAGGATCGGCAAATTTCCTGCGACGTCTCAATGGGTCAAATACGACCTTACCTGCCAGCCTACGTAAACACGCATTTGACATCGTGTATGGATTAGCTCGCCCACATGGACGCGTAACTGCTCGTCATCTTTGCGAGAAATTTGTCTTGCCGGGGATGAAAAAAGACGCCATTCGCTGGGCAAGGGAATGCATTCCCTGCCGACAATCCAAAGTATCTCGGCATAATCGGATTGAGCCAAAACACATCGATATGCCCGATAATCGCTTCGATCACGTGCACATCGACCTCATCGAGTTACACCGGTGAAGGTTCTTCGATACTACCTAACCATGACTGACCGATTCTGGCGATAACCAGTCACCGTTCCGCTCCGAGACATGGAAGCCGAGACATGTGCCGTCGTCTTCTTCGAGCAGTGGATCGTGCAGTTCGGCACTCCATTGACAATCACGACCGATCAGGGTAGTCAATTTGAATCCCGCCTTTTCTTGGCACTCGTTCGCATGGTAGGCGCGAACGAGATTCATACCACACTGTACCGTCCTCAATCTAACGGACTCATTGAAAGATGGCACAGGACTGTCAAGGTGGCCTTAATTTGCAATGCACCGACGCCCGGGCCGAAACTGCTTCCTTCCGTATGACTGGGACTTAGGACGTGCATTAAAGAAGACATCAATGCCTCACCAGCTCAGCTTCTCTACTGCACCGAACTACGCATTCCAGGCGATTTTTTTCTTATGGAGGATTTACCTATAAACCCGAGCTTCTTCCTGGAAAAGTTTCGGGAACGCATCCGACAAATTCGTCCAACGCCAACAGCGCATCACACGAAGTCGCGCTACTTCATCCTCAAGGACATATACAACAGCTCGCATGTATTCCTCAGAGTGGATGCACTCACACGACCACTCGATCCTCCCTACTGATCGGATGTTCATCGTAAGGATCAATGGCGTTGACACAGCGGTTTCCGTCAACCGTTTCAAGTCGGCATTCATTGCAGACCCAAACGAGTCGGATGGGGCCCAGCCTCAACAATCATCGTCTTCTGAAGATCCAACTGAATCCTCGAAAAACCGGTCAACCATGATGGACCGACCGACAAAAACCTACGCTGCCATTACCAAGAGGAAAAAAGTGTCATTCCCTTCTTTACCTAGTCAGATTACTGAGGGGGGAGTGGATGTGGCGACAGATCTGCCGCTCGCACGTGCGGTCGGTACCGCAGGTGGCAGTTGTGCGACACTAGCCCCAAGACGTGCGAGGAAACAAACATTAGTGCCTCGTACACCATTCTAGTTTTTATTGTTAGTCTAATCTGAATTACTCTATGGCCACTGACAGGCATCGTGATATCCTTTTGGCGCCTAATATAGTTCCCGTTCCTACTTGCAATGCTGCATATACTTTACGTCTGTGAATAGAATAAAATATACTTTACGCCTATGAATAGAATAAAATATACTATAATCGTTGATAGCACTTGTGTTTCCACATTCTATCGTGGTGCTAAGTGTCACACGAGTGCTCGTGCGCGTTGCGTGTTTGTTCTGGGATTTTGTCGCTGTTGCGGTCGGTGAGTATTTTTCTTATTTACGACGGTTTTTGGCTGTTTGCTTTTTCTTTGCTTTTGTATTGCAGGGCCACTATCTATTCTGCTGTTTCGTTTTTCTTGTCTTGCGCTCACGAAGTCTTTGGTATTATGAGATACGTACGTTGGCACAGAATACTGCCAGCGAGCTTTTATCGGATTAATTGGCCATAATTCGTTTTGTACCTGCAGCGTATGATACTGAGTTGGTTTGTATGTTAACTTTCTTCGTTATTCTCGTCTCATTTTTTACTCGCTCTTTTTTTAAACTTTCATAGGTTATTGCTGAGTGTTTAGTTTACAGTATGGCTACGGTATGCTACGCCAAAATACAGAGTTTGCACTGGTCTGGCCTTAACATGCAAGCGCATGCTGTGTGCACTTGCCTACACACAGCATGCGCTTGTAACGTTTTAGTTTTGTCTCTGGCGGTATCCTCTCCCCGTCCTTCCTTGCAACTTCAGTTACCTCAGCATCCCGGTTTGGGTACCACTAAAATCCCAGCTGTTTCCTATTTTTCCTCATCATTGCACTGTCTTCCTTCTAGTCCCGCTGATTTCTCGTTTCTTGATAGCCACCCGTCTTCTGTTCTCAATGACGGTTCCCGTTTTGCCGGAACATCCTTTCCTTATTACTTATTTATTGAGTTACTATTCCGTCTCTTCTTTTCCTCGGGCCGTAGTTTATCTATAGCCTCCCTTCTTCCTCCTTTTGGATTCCAAAGTAATAGCCGCTCCAAAACGGTCGGTGTTTGGTTGAGGCGATCGAGACCCTCTGGTCTCTTTTTAACACTTTCATCGTCCTTTGCCTCGTTGTCGCCTCTTCTTACCTGTGTGAAACTTTTCCATCTGTCACGGTTTTTCAACTAACTTATATTCTTTTTCTTTTTGTAGGTGGCCGTCGACGGTGGCGCCATACCTGCAGGAGACGGGATCGCCCCCCGTTTCAGTTCGCAACCCGAGACGATACACAATCGATATAAATTACAAACAATCAACAGACCATCATGTACTTCTTCGACAATCAACACTCTCATTCATAGTTAACGAAAGACTGCCTCGCTCTCGAGTCCCGTCTCTTTACCAAGACCCCTTCTGTATCTCATTCTCGCCGGTTCACAGTGGCGCTTATCTTCGCCCATATTCTCACGCTCTCCACACACATCCACAATGATATTTGCGCTCCTACAATTCTATATTGTAGGAGCGGATTATTATAGGATCGGATTGTCTCACAATAATGTCGAATACACGACGACGCTTAATACAGTGGATTTTTTATCTTAAATTCGTTTATTGCAGTTTGAATGGTAGGCCACGAGTTTTATCACCTCTCTCCACATGGTACCTTAGTCCTCTTCATTTATACTCTTCGATCTTCGGTTGGCTTCGATGATGATGATGCCAAGATGATGCGACGAATCGTTCTTGGTAATAAAGGTCCTTCGCCGCCGGATCAGGGTGGAGTCGGTCTTCGGTGCAATGGACAGGCGATTGAACAATGGATGTTCGAGTTACCGTCGACATGGCGCTTATATTTAACCTTTAGGCCTCCAGTCGTAGAGTTGAGAGCGATTGTGTAATCTCGGTAGTATGAATTTAAAGTATGTCTCGTATATATTGAGACTCGATGAGAATTGTGTTGCTGATTGTGTCTCTTCGAGATTACGACTAATTAATCGAGACGATCGGTCACCATCTCTTCTTACACTGATCAGGCCTAGGAGTGGGGTGCGCGACGATTCTTCTACGAGGAAGCGGATCGGTGGCGATATATCGTGGATTTCATATTGCCACCACAAAATCCGTTACAATATATACATTTTACAATAAATATTCAGCGGTGATATATTTTCTACAATACAAAGTCGTTCGACAAATAGCGAATATTATCGTCTGCTTTTTCATCTTCTTCCCCATACTCGTCGCAGGTCTCTCTTTCTTTCTTCTCCCCTCACCCTCCCTGCGACAGCGCTGAATAAAAATGAGGTAACTCTCCAGGACTTCATAAACAAGCAAAAAGAGCATTAACAGCGGGATTGAGAAAAAAAATTAATTCTATTGAAAGCCTCGTTAAAATTATAAACGAACATAGTGGAAGCATATCGCGTCTTGACGCAAACAATGCGTCTCTTATGAGAGACAGTGTTGCTGCGTGATTCTGTTGTTGGAGCATCCTCTACCTCGATGGAAAACATAATTACGGGTATACCGATTGCGGTAACGGACGTTGGCCATTACCGCCAAAGTTTTGACGGGACTGAAGATCCCTAATCTCGTATCCGATATACTCGATATACGCATTGTCCAGTGTGAGACGCCGGGACCGCGAGATCATGATCGAGTTGAACGAAACAACGTCGATGCTAATGATCCATCAAGATTGAAGTCTCTAATAGTACAGTTCAAGTCCCCACAGCTGAGTAATCATATCGTAAAAATAAAACAGGGGCACGGGGTTCTTAAGGCTAAGAAGGTATTTCGTGGGGATCAGCGGGAAAGTATCATGGTCAATGAATTTCTTAATTCTAAAACGTACAAGTTGCTGCGCGACACCAAAATGATTGCAAGAGAGCATGGATGGAGATATGTTTGGGCGAGAGAGAGCTCATTTTATGCGCGCAAACAAGATGGCATGCGACTTATTAAAATCGCATATGAGACCGATTTTTTCAAGATGGATTGACTGGTTGAAAGGGCAAATGCGCAGAATCCATCGAAAGCAGTGAATAATCTCATGTTTCTACAAATTTGCCAGTTCAATGCCAACTCTTTGCTGGGCCATATTAAATATATTAAGTCATTTCTCCATGATAAATTTTTTCACATAATTTCTATATCGGAAACGTGGCTGAAGCCGGAAATTGCAGATGATTTGATAAGCATTCCGGGCTATTATTTCATACGCAATGACAGGCTGGGTAATCGATGCGGAGGGGTGGCATACTTCATCCACGAATCATTAAGAGCCAAAGAATTAGCTGTTTCTCCTCGGCACTATACTAATTCATCGGAATACATCTTACTTGGCGTACGCCATTCCAACAACGACTCGCTATTGTTCACCTTAATGTGCCGAACCCCCAAAGGCCAACTATTTAACGACTATGTCAATACCCTAAGTGCTTACTTGCATGCATATAAAAATATTATTATCGCTGGTGACCTACACTGTGACCTTCTATCAAACTCTTTTGAATCTTATTATCTTAGTGATATGATTTCCTCTCTAGCATTTCACTCAGTGGGGACTGAAGCTACACACCATACAGCTACTTCCGATACGCTTACAGACGTAATTATTATTGATAGTGCCGATACGAACAACGCTTTAAAAGAATCGGATATTCCATTTATTGCTAGACATGATTGGCTCGAGCTCACATATCACTTCATAATGCCGCCTAACTCTGAACGGAAAATAGTGCGGTGAGATTTTCGTGAGTTCAAAATCACGGAAACTCTATACGGATGCATCTGTCTAACCGTATTGATGCAGCATGCAGTGAGTTAAGCAGCCCTCTGGAGGTGGACAGCTGTCTTGCAAGTTTTCAAAATAGTCTATTGGAATCATTAAATTCTCATGCACCCCTGAGACAGTTCTTGGTGCATAAACCGATGGCACCATGGCTCCTGACGGAATTGAAATTGCGAATCAAACGACTCAGCGTGTTTTACAAGCAAGCAAAGAGGGCAAATAGCTTAATGGGATGTGCTATCTACCGAAAATTCAGGAATGATCTGACGAAAGAATTGAAGCGCGCGAAGAGTAAGTTCAATTGTAATAGACTGAGTGGAATTAGGGATCCGAGCAGATTGTGGAAAGAGCTCGATTCACTGGGGCTTGTGAAGACATCTCTGACTTCGCCACTTAACTTCTTTACGCCGGACTAACTAAATACGCATTAAGGAGCGGTCTCTAATTCATATCCATTGTGTTCGAATGATGAGATGAGTTTGCAATTGTTATGAGTAATACTGGACCTGACATTGAACTAAGGTTCCAGTTTGAGCAGGTCATTGAGACCATTGTCCTGCAATTGATAATGGCCGCAAGCTCAGATTCACTTACATTGGGACCGGATGGCATTCCTTCTTTCGTGCTACAAAATGTTGCTTTTTTGCTTGCTCTTTTGCTTTACTTTTGGTGTACTTCTATTTTCTATCTTCATCAATGATATTGCAACGAACCTTAGGTATTCCAATCCTATCATTTTTGGGGATGATATGCAGATCTATTCGTGTTGTCACCCTATTGCTCTCAACTTCCAACTCGGCAAGGTACGCTTTGACGTGAATCAGATTGCTGAGTATGCTGCAAGGAATTTACTAAAGCTAAACAGAGGCAAGACCTTTATCATGATCACGGGGAGCAGAGCTTGTGTGCAAAGCATTGACCTTGAACAGCTGCCGGCGATTGTTGTGAGTCAAATAACGCTACCATATGTGCGGGAGCTCGCAACCTTGGAGTGATGATGCTCCTGTAAAATCTTTCCTGGTCTAGCCACGTCGCTCTTATTTTTAGGAAAGTAAATTACACGCTGCATAGGTTAGAATTCCACAAGAACTCCCTGTCGACCGATCTTCGCACAAAGTTAGTGGCAACTCTTGTCCTGCCTATACTTGATTATTGTTGAATTGTTTACAACGACCTGGCGAATCAGTTAGACCTTAATCTTAAGCTTAACTCAGAGGCTAGTTAATGGGGAAATACAATTAATCTTTGACCTTCGTAGGGACGAGCATATAATGCCGTACAGGAGGCGATTGGGGTGGATATCTGTCTCAAACAGGAGGAGGTACTTTATAGGTATTATGACCTACAACGTCTTGCACAATAATGCACCGCCTTATTTTTCCGAACTATTTCCGTTGAGGGACGATACTACCCGTTACTCTTCTTGCAATTCCTTTTACGTACCGGCCGTCTACTTATGGCAATCGCTTCCGATGTATGTAAGTTTTGCATCTTCGATCGATGTGTTCAAGGGTAGATTATGTCATTGCCTTCTAGGCAATGAATTGGCAGGGGAAGACAACTAGGGTGGTTTCTGAGGGAAATGGGAAACTTAGGTTCGTCAACAGCTATTCTCGATTCTCTCTTGTCTCAGACCGCGCGAGTCTTTCTGCAGAGTTTTTCCGCAATGTTAAGCTTCAATGTACATGTACATGCATTTTTCTTTTGTATTTTTATCTTGTTTTAGTTTATTTTTAGCTTAGTCTTATTTTATTTTATTCGTCTTTATTTTTAGTTTTATCTAACTTTCTTTATAATTTTCATTTATTGTTAAACACTATTATTATATATTATTTACGATTTATTTTCTATTCATTTTCTTTTTATTTTGTATAAAGTCTTAATTCTAAGTTTCAGTTGTGAAAGTTCGAGCAGGAAGGAAAGTATTACTGTATCTTAGAAAATTATAACAGTTTGCCCCAAAGCTCACTAGGGCATAATAAAGTAATCATATCATAACATATCCCTCTTCCTTTCCCACTCCCTCTTTCGTCCCCTCCGCCTCCCTCGCACACTGATTAGAGAATACCTGATTAGACAAAACCCGTGTTTTGTTCTTTTCGTGAGAAAATACCACCGGGCGCGGCTGGGTCAGGGCAGCCCGGGCCCATGGATTAATAGCAATTAAAATTTTCAGATTTTCATTGTGTCGATTCCGTATACGGTTGCATGCCAGCTAGTTTTCCTAAAACTAGCAAATAAATTATTTCTGTCGATTATAACAAATTGCCGGCTAGATCCGCTCAAGGTCGAGGACGTTGGATGGCCCTTTGCTCAAGCACAAACAGCGATAAAGGAGAGAGATAACTACATCGGCGAGGAAAATCAGACAAGAGTTACCTGTCTAACGGTGGATACTTCGGTATTCGGTTACACCATATAACTCTTTCTTTCCGTTCTTTGCGTCCTCGTTCTTACATAGTCGACACAAACTCGATGTATGTATATAGAACCAACAGGTTAGTACAATTGACGATTCCAACGACAAATCTCTCACACACTATATAATTTTATTTAATTAAATTTCGGTTTCTTGACGAGATCATTCGGGAATCTTTCTATAAGGCTTGGCAGATACAGAGTGTTGTCTCCTAACCACCTCGTCAAGATCGCTCGACAATTTTCGTCGATCACCGTTTGTGGTCGTTCTCGCACGTGTGGGACCTGATAAGGCACCGCCACCGGATCAAATTCTCTGTCTTTAGGTTGTACTGCTTTAATATGACCACCTTATTAGGTACTAGTCGAGGGGAGTCCTTGATATGTATGACCTCGATCAGCTTCACGAACTCGGCCTTCGTTTTTTCGGGAGCCTCCCAATCGGCTGGCTCAGAGGTGGAGGTTTCTGAGAGGATGTTGTCCGTTTCCCTCAGAACTTCGATCACCAGTTTTAACCGAATAATTGTTTTTTGGCCTCCCTGGCCTTAAGAAGAAGTTCGTTCTCCAAATCCACTCCTTGGTAACGAACTTTGTCGACTTCGGCTCTCTTGTAGATGGACGACGTTGATGCTCCGCTTTCTGACATCTTGTTTTGACGAACCGAATCCGGCGAAGATTTATCGTGAATTACACGCGTGCTACTTCGAGGCATCTTAAGATCAGTAATATGGTATTTCCCGATTATTTTTCATTCTATATTAACTAAGTCGACCGTCATTGGACCCAGAATTCGGTTTATAATGGCGAGTTCGAGGCGATAATGGGATAGATTTGCATTATAACCACCGATTCCAGGCATTAGTCGTTCATCGGAGGATTTTTTTAATGCCATTTCAATTTGATATCTCAACTCGTCGGTTGTGCTTATATGCTCCACCCATTCGGTTATAGCTGGCGTTGATTCGGAGTCAGGAGGATCGGACGGTTCATCGGTTCATAATTGTCTTTGACTCGTATACGGACGTCGCACTCGCCAACGTATCTTTTTATATCTGACGTCATTCTAGGCCAATAATATTTTTGACGTACGCTGTCGAGTGTTTTATTGCTGCCCAGGTAAAGTGCTAAGGGCGCGGCGTGGTTTTCCTGTATTATTTTGAGTACTCTACCTGGTGTTATTACGGTTCTCCAAAGATTTTCGTCATCGTTATAATATAATTTCGTATAATCCGGTCGTTGATATTTAAGTTCGTTATCCTCTACTGTCCATTCAGTAAATCGGTCGGAATCCTTTTCAACTACAGATGGGATTTAATTGAACCCTACTGCCTCGCGCCTCGTCCATTACCTTTTCCCACCCCGTAGGGTCTACGTCGAAGTCGAACATTCGTGAGAGTGTATCGGTCGCTCCGTTAGTCGTTCCTCGACTGTGTTCTATTTCGATGTTATGTCTTAAGAGATAAATAGCCCCACCTTGCTAGACGACCGGGGGGTTTATCTCTTGTAGCCAGCGAAAAGCTTGGTGATCAGTACCAACTTTAAACGGCATCCGTTCCAAATAAAGTCGTAATTCCTTAACAGACCAGACTACCGCGAGGCATTCTTTCTCGGTTGGAGTGTAATGTATTTCGGCACCACGCAACGGTCGACTTAATACTTTAGAAATTCATAAGTTCTTTATCTGTTTCTGGATCCTTTTGAACCAGTATAGCCCCGAGGCTGAAATCGTTTGCATCCATATACAAGATGAATTCTGGGCCTTTTGAGTACCCGTCTTTTGAGTACGGGTGATATTCTTAAGATGTCGATGCTACAAATTAACTAAACTTAAGGAGGTTCGGTGATGACTATGCTGGTAAACTTAGAGTCTATTTTGAGCCGCAATACCGAGACTTTTTATGTATATGTATATTTCCGATTTCTCGAGAAATATTTTTTAAGTATTGAATTTCGAGTTTCCTATTATTTTCATAATATGGAAAAACCGTAATAATTTACTACTCGAGTTCAGTAATACGTGATATCGTTGAAGTTTAACATCGTCGTAATTTCGATAGCTGTCATTTATCCCGCGCACTCGGCGAATGCGTCGACTTGTCTAGACTTTATTTTTGAACTAATTACTTATACAATTCAATGTGCCCTATTGATCACAAAAAACCAACGAATGCAACTATAAGTTTTTTTAGGCGAGTCGTGGCTCCAAGTGCTGTAAAAAATCGATATGCACGAGGACCGGCTCATTTTGTCGTTTACATATGTTAAATGCACTGACTTTAATAATTAATATCCTGGAAACTATACGGTAAATCTCATGGAAACTTTGCTTATGCGTGCTTGCAATTTTTTAATTATAAATTTTTAATGTCAACAATAATTTGAAATAAAATATGAAAAAATAGCATAGACGGGTCTCGGACCACAGACCTCGATTACCGTTAGGCTGCTCGCCTTGTTATGTTTATGTATAAACTCTACGGTATGTACGGCGATTTTTCGAAAACAGAGCCGAGTTAGTATCTACAATTTTGGGGTCAGGTTGGTACCTACCCACACTCTCAGCACGCAAAGTGGGAGCCCGTAACTCGATGCACCTCTCGGACCATCCCCTCGGCAGTCACTCGAGGTTCGGAGACTATGGGCTTTTCTCGTTTCCCGAGAAGGTAGGGCAGTTCTCGTTCACGTAGCCCTTTTGTCGGCAGATATAGCACACGTCTTGTCATTGGGCCCTACAGGTGCGTCCCAAACGTCCTCAATTTCCGCAGTTATAGCAGAGAATTCAAAAAAGGATGCGTACTTCGCTTTAAGACTTTCGATCAGGAGAATTGAAGTTACTTTGCTGAGTCGGTTGTTTGTTCGCGGGATCGGGGTGTCGCTCTAAATAATTTTTCAGTTATTGACGAGTCATAGACTTGGAATTATTTTCCGTTACAACTTTGTTATTGTCGTTCTGCCGGTTTTGAAAAGTGTTGAGGTCAAGACGTTGAAGACGTTAGACAGGCAGGGGACAAACATGTTTTTGTCAATTCCGCTCGTACTTAAAATATCTTTTAGTACAAGAAGGCACTGATCTCGGTCTTTTTCGATTTTTGGAACATTTGTTTTCCATCCGGTGACGATTCTTCCTATTTTCATGGCCAATGTATCGGCGCGGTATATGTTTTCGCCCGACTCCCTTCCCTCTTTAGTGCGAGACGGCAGTTCCATGGGGATTCGCGATAATGTGGTACGCAAAATTCATCTTCAGAGTACGAACAATTTCTCTTCCGACCCTCAAAGTACGACATTCGAATTCTCTGATTCGCGCGACAATTGTGTAAGTGGGCCACGTCTTAGGGGGTTCACCTTATGATGCCGCCGCTGGTACCATGGGTCTCGTGTGTCAGAGTCGGAACTTCTGTTTTCTGGACAGTTACGCGTATATTATCGGCTTGAGCCATGCTCAACGTTACGAGAAAAATCGTTGCCAATTTCGGGATCACGCCTCTCGAATTTCGAAAAATGATTTGAATTCCGCTCGAAATCTCTTTCGTCTTCGGAAAAATTATTTTCTCTCACGGGTGGATGTATGTGATGCGATTAGTTTTTCCTTTGGTAGTTGTGTGGCGTTTTCTCAATGTTTTATTTAGTAAATTTTGCGTTACGAGTATTTTTTCTTGAGTTACTCATCACTGGCGCTCTTTCGCGATTATTTTGAAGTAGATTTTCATACTGAAGCAGCGAGTCGAAATTTCCTTATTCGACTTTCCTCTATGGCAATGACAAAGATCGTCCGATAAATACTTAGCCTCACCGCCCGATGGCGCCACTATCGCACGATATGTGGGGGGTCCCGTGGGCCTCACATAAACGAACTCGTATAACAAACACGTAATCTTTATTTAGGAAATATTTGACAAGAATAGTTTATAATAGGAACTAGCCGGATCACATTTAATGCCTCTCCGTTAGTCATGGGTTGTGAAACGTACGCAGATGGCAAACCTAAATCTAGAAGTGGCATGAGCCGCCACAGATACATTTTCTATCATATAGTACATTCTCTTAGATAGCTACTATCCGAATTTCAGCCGAGTCAGGCTCGTACTTTTATTTTAATTGTTCGGTTGAGGAGAAAAACGAGGAGAACATTTCCTTTTTACTCTCACGAAACGATGGCTGTATTGCCTCTAAGATATTTATTCGTAGTATTACAGAACTGAGTCTTCTCTCGTACAACGTGTGTGCCTTAATACTGCGTTCTTATCAGGTCTTTTCTACCTTAAGCGCTGATCCCCACGCCAGCACTTTCCCCCTCTTTCCTATACCTAGTTACACTCACGCACAGACACTTCGTA
>JAPYZU010001104.1:0-32346 GCA_030523005.1 Tryphoninae sp. B BG-2022a | reverse complement strand
CGTATGCAGTTTAGTATTTACATAAAGTATACCATAACCCATATAACAATATTTTTTATATTTTTCTATAACAATTGTTTAATATTTTTTTAAATTATGCTACCGCTCGAAACAGTCGCCTTTGTGTATAGTGGAACGTTGCAGTATTTACAAGCGAAACCTATTCTGCGTAGTTTTTTTTTACTTAACAATCTGGCAAGTCGTCGAGATAAAACTCGCCGAGATTATCCTTTCCATTCATTTCTAAGGGCTAAAGCTTAGAAAAAGCACCGATTATCTGAATAAAGAATGCGAAATGCTTGCTACTTGCTACTTGTCAATCTAACCTAATCAAATCTAACAGAAAGATCAAAAGTCGATTAATCGACAACCGGTCGGTAAGCGTTGGGGAGCAAACGTCGATTAATCGACGGCCGGTCGGTAAAGTATTAATAATAATTATTAAACAATATTTCGACGTATTTCAACATTTTTTTCTCAATTTTTGTTTATTATTTTTCGACGATTTTCATTTTTTGTTCACGACACGATGTTCCGAAATGATAAATCTGCGAAATCGCAATTTTACGGAGCGTGTCCCCGCGTCGAAAAATGCATCCGGCTCGATTTGTCCAATATCTAACGAACTTTTAATTTCCGGGAGCCGACTTTATCGAAATTCACGCATGCCGCATGCCCTGCCGGCTCAATTATCTGGTAATTTTGACCAACGTCGATAAATCCTTGTCGAGGATTTATGAAGAAAAAACATTCTTTTTTTATTTTTGATAAAAAAATTTGCACGAGACCAGAATAGTCGAGGACACACGTGGATTTGTCGTGCTCTGTTCGAAACACGAGCAATATTTTCGTTATTAACGAAGCACGAGGCGAGTTTGAATTTTTCATTCGTTAAAATTCGGGAAATTCGTCAACTATAAATTCGATAATAATTGAACGACCCTCGTACGATTAATTATTCTTTAAAAAATTCAGTGAGGAATAAACTTATTATTATTATTATTATTATTATTATTATTATTATTATTATCGTTATTGTTATTATTAATAATTTATTAATGAATAATAATTTCAGTCTCTTTTTAATTATTAATGTCGTCATTAAATTTATTATAAAATAATTATTGAACAATTATTTCCCGAAGAAAAATAACATTATCAATTTTTGTGCAAAATTTCGTTCAAAAATTGGAAAGAAAATGAAGATGAGAAATCGAGTTTTAATGAAGGACGTTGGAAGTTTAATACGCCACTTGATTAATTACTCAAGTTCGAGAGTGGGGGGAGAGAGAGGGGGAGGGAGAGGGGGAAGGCGATAAAGCGAGAGATTGCATAACTATGGAATAAGAGCAAAGACGAAAGGTCCGGCTTAATTAGGTCGAATATCGGACGTCGATCGAACTACCCCCTTGTCGTAACGAGCACGTACACGCACGCGAAGATAGGGAGAAGCAAATAGAAAAAAGAAAAAAAAAGTTTCGTGTACCGAATCAATATGCATCGTTGCACGAACAAAGTTTCAACACTCGAATTCAAATGTGGGAAGAGTAAAAAAATTGAATCGTTTTTACGCACGCCCACGTATAAAAACTACCCTTATCTTGGGGCGAGGATGGAAACGTAAATAATGGCAAATCGATCTTATCGACAAGATGAGAAATTCAAACTCAAAGAAAATCGTACGAGTGCAAAGAAAAAGGTTTTTTTTTTTGGAGAAATATAAGGGTTGTAATTATAGGGGTGAATACCATTTGCAACCCTTATCGTAAATAATGTTCGATCGAATATAAAATTTGCTTAGCTATAAATTCTACTTTGAATAAAGCAAATTAACAATATCTTTGTAATATTGAAAAAAAAAAAAAAATCTGAGATGAATTTTGATTTTGAAATTTTTATTCTTTTTTATTTAAAAAATATTTGTATATTACCGAATCAATATGCATCGTTGCACGAACAAAGTTTCAACACTCGAGTTCAAATATGGGAAGAGCAAAAAAAAATGAATCGTCCTTACGCACACCCACGTACAAAAACTACCCTTATCCTGGAGCGAGGATAAAAACGCAAATATTGGCAAATCTATCTTATCGACAAGATGAGAAATTCAAACTCAAAGAAAATCGTACGAGTGCGAAGAAAAAGGTTTTTTTTTTGAGAAATATAAGGGTTGTAATTATAGGGGTGAATACCATTTGCAACCCTTATCGTAAAAAATGTTCGATCGAATATCAAATTTGCTTAGCTATAAATTCTGGTTTGAATAAATCAAATTAACAATATTTTTGTAATATTGAAAAAAAAATCTGAGATAAATTTTGATTTTCAAATTTTAATTCTTTTTTATTTAAAAAAAATTTTTTTCTGTGAAAAAACAAAATTTATAATTAATGAGTAATTAAATTTTGTAATCGTAAAATTAAAAACTACCCTTAAAATATCAGAGGAGAAAGAATTAGCGACAAATTGGAGAAGATAGATTGAAGTTTGAAGCTCGATTCCGATAATCTCGTTCTCTCGAATCGTTGATGGACGTAACATCCGGGAATTATTCGAGAAGGTCCAAGGATATCAATTTCATGCCGAGCAATCGCACGTTAGAACGCTTCCGTGGTTTGGAGCACGAAGGAAGTGCTATGGGGAGGGGGGATGAAGAGGTCGAGGGTGGTTTTGAGGGGGTGAAGGACGAGAAGGCGTCAAGGGACGACGGTATTTATAACGAATCGAGAGCTATCCTCGCGATACGAACAATGAGAGACAAGCTGCCCAGAAAGACGATCAATTTTAACGACGATTAATAATCTTGTGTTCGAGAAATTCTCGAAATAATTCGCGATGCTACGCCTACATTCATTACCGAACAAAACCTTTATTACAAGAAAATTCAAACGTCACCTAGCAATCCTCAATTTCAACGTAATTAATTAATACACATTTTTTATAACAAAAATTAATTAAAATTAAAAAAAGATTTTTTTAACATTCTTTGGGTTTGATTTTCTTCATCATTCTGATTTTAATTGGCGGATATAAGAGTGGAAATATAAATATTTGAAGTGAATGACTGTAATTATCAACATTGTAATTAATTAATTAATATTTTTGTATAACAAAAAATAATTAATACTAAAATTTTATTTATTTTTATTTTTTTATCATTCTTCGGATTTGATTTTTTATCATTCTGATTTTAATTGGCGGATATAAGAGTGGAAATATAAATATTTGAAGTAGACGACTGTAATTATCAACATCGTAATTAATTAATTAATATTTTTGTATAACAAAAATTAATTAATACTAAAATTCTGTTTTTATTTTTATTTTTTTATCATTCTTCGGGTTTGATTTTTTATCATTCTGATTTTAATAGGCGAATGTAAGAGTGGGAATATAAATATTTGAAGTGGAAGGCTGTAATTATGAGCAATTTTTGTTAAGGGCGTGACCGAGTGTTCTATTCACTTTCTCTCTCTCTCTCTTTCTCTCTATCCTCTAGCTTTCTCATTCTAGCGTCAGCTGCTGGTCGAATCCGACATGCGCAGGACCCTTATCGAATCGTTGTGGAAAGCTGAGGGAATATGGGACCTCGGTTCTGCGCGTTCATCAGCTTCGACCTATAAATATAGTTGTTAATTAGAATTATACGTAGGTATAACGTGGAAAGGCCTAATTAACGAATTATTAATGCAACGAACCTCGGCGATAATACCGACGTGAAATATCACTCGATTATTTTATTACCAATCAGATACGTCGACGACCATAAAATTTAACTAACTACTCAAAATCTCAGCCTGGGCCGATTAATTAAAAAAAAATCCAAAAATCAAAAGAAAAGTTCGAAAGATACTCGAAGTTAATTTTATGAATAGGTATGATAAAAATGTGATAAAAAATTAATTATTTAGATTGAAAGAAGAATAATAATTTTCTCACCAATAAATAATTATGTTCATTAAATAATAATTTCAGTTTTTTAAAATTATCATTATTATGCAATTTCATTTTTTCTAACAATATTTAATTGATTTCGAAATTCGAACGAACTTTGCAATTAACATTTGAGAAAGAAAATGAAACGAGCATCGTACGGTCCTCGATCGTGTGTTGCTGAAATACGCCGCGAGAGGCGCTTCAAAATAATAGGAAACAACCACTTTTTGATTGCATTCCGGGCTTTGCCGCCGATTCTCAGTCTAGTGGTAACAAAACCATGCATAGTTTACGTATCGAGAATTCGAAGGTTATATACACACACATATATAGGGTGAATTTCATCAGGTGTAACAGGCTTTATTTTAAGGTAGATGAGATCATTACAAACAAAAATTGCTAATAAACATTCCGGATATTGTTAATAGTTTACGAGATATAAATGTTTAAAGTTGGTCCAATCAGAGCGCGCCTAGAAGTGTTGGAGCCGCCCACTCCGAAATAAATATAACTGGGTAATAATGTAGTAAATAAAATTGATTGCTCTGAACTTTGCAGCCCCAAATGTAACGCCCTACACTGTACTATCCCTGCGGCTAAGGGAGTGGGCGGGTCCAAAGCTTCTCGGTGCGCTCTGATTGGCCAACTTAAAAAATGAATATTTCGTAAACTATTAAAAATATCCCTAATGTATATTTGCAACTTTTGTTTGTAATGATCCAATCTACCTTAAAATAAAGTCTGTTACATCTTATTAAATTCACCCTGTATATGTAAACGCATTGAACTCGGGTCTGTGGAGCCGATACAGTACGATGTTCATCGAAGCTCGTTCATTACCCACTCTCGCCTCGTTTCCGACATAATGAAAATTTCGAACCCCCCCTCTATAACCCTCGGTTGATTGCCCGCCATTGTTATGCCCGATCAGTCAATTTTCGATTCAAACTATTTCCGGTTTAGTTCGAGTCAACGATTGGCCAAAATTATTTTCACTCGCCTCGTCGGAATTTCGACGGAACCAAAGTTGAAACGATTGTTCTTATTTTCTTTTTTTCCAGGACTCGATTGTAAAGAATCTTGGGAGTCCACTGGCTTGAATTATTTTTCGAATTTTGATGAAATCTGAAAAATATAAAATTTTGTTAATTATTTTTGTACGAGAAATTTGGCTGTCTATTTTTATTGTTAGATTAAAAATATTTTGTATTTTTGATAAAAGGATCGATTAAGTCGATTAATAATTATGATCGAGCGAAAAATAATTGTTTTATTTGTTGTTTCATGTTTCAGGCCTCGTTTTACTCGACTTCACTGAAAACCCTGATCTCTGTATCAACTGTGATACTGCTTGGCCTCATATTTGCTTACCATGCCTTAGAAGTTCAGGTGCGTATTAAATCACAAGAGAAAGACATTACATATATCGTACGTATGAATAATTTAAACAAACAAAATTTTGACCACGCTAGGACACAACCACTCTGCTCGACGCCCGTGCGCACACTGGGCCTTATGCATTGCTACTGGGGGGTACCTGACCATACCGCTCCCCACTCTCGCGACTCCGACCAATGAGCGCGCTCCCATGCACATTAGCTCCCTACTCCCGGGATTTCGACCAATGGGCATACCACGTATATGTATGCGTATATTCTCGAATTTCCTCCGGATTTTAAATGTCCCAAGGAGTACCCGGCTAATTTATAAGCGAAAAACCAATAAAAAAAGTAAAACTGACTATTAATTCATGCGAAAAATCGATATGATATATTTTCTTTGCTATTTCAATGAATAAAAATTAAATATATTCAAAATAATTAATTAATTGTTTATTCATAAATATATTGTTAAATAGTCCTTCTGAAAATTCATCTGGGTTAAATCTCAGTATTTGAGAGCCAAGTCCTGAACCTTCAGCCATAAAAATGACAGAC
This sequence comes from Tryphoninae sp. B BG-2022a, assembly GCA_030523005.1. Taxonomy (NCBI): domain Eukaryota; kingdom Metazoa; phylum Arthropoda; class Insecta; order Hymenoptera; family Ichneumonidae; species Tryphoninae sp. B BG-2022a. The sequence goes on along the minus strand of JAPYZU010001104.1, from coordinate 26,473 downwards.
AACCGATAACCGATGCACAGACAACAGATGCGCCCACTGTTCGCAACCTCCCCCCACTCTCGCGACTTCGACCAATGAGGACTCCGTACGTATGTACCGGTGTGTTACCGCGGGTGACTATTCGCAGACAGCCGATGTACAACTTTTGCTCATGTTCACGAATTTCCTCCGGATTTTTAACGTCCCGAGGAGTATCCGGTTAATTTATAAGTGAAAAACTAATAAAAAGAATAAAACCGACTATAAATACATGCAAAAAATCGATATCATATATTTTCTTTGCTATTTCAATGAATAAAAATTAAATATATTCAAAATGATTAATTAATCGTTTATTCATAAATATATTGTTAATTAGTCCTTTTGAAAATTCATCCGGATTAAATCTCAGTATTTGGAGACCTGGTCCTGAACTTTTGGCGATAAAAATGAACAGACAACCGACAACCGATGCACAGACAAGCGATTAGGCCAGTATTTGCAATCGATCCCCACTTTCGCGACTTCGACCATGTACGTATGGATGTGTCACCACGGACGATGATGCGCAAACAACTGATTTGCGCACTCTGCGCGTCAGCTCCCTACTCCCGGGATTTCGACCAATGGGCATGCCCCATGTATGTATAAGTTTGTCACCGCGGGGGATCATGCGCAGATGACCGATTTACGACTTCTGCGCATGTTCACGAATTTCCTCCGCATTTTAAACGTCCCGAGGAGTATTCGGCTAATTTATAAGTAAAAGAATAATAAAAAAATAAAAAATCATTTAATTAATGCAATTAATCGATACGATATATTTTCCTCGCTATTTTAATAAATTCAAATTAAATATATCGAAAATAATTCAATACTCGTTTATTCATAAATATATTGTTATTTAATCCTTCGGGAAATTCATCGGGGTTAAATTTCAATATTCGAGGTTCAAGTCGTTGAACTTTCAGCGATAAAAAGGAAACGGTCGTTGGTCGCGGGAGTGCTAAGGATTAAAACTTCGGTGGATGTCTAGAGCGCGATTTCTTTTTTCCACCTCTAGAAAAACCGAGTCTCTGATTTTTTTTTTTCGAAACAGCTTCGACCATAGTGGCTCGATGGTACGAGAGCTCGTAAAAAAAGAAACTAGTCCAGGACCTCGTAGCCTCGATATATCCACGGGACTATGTGCGCGCACACGTCGTCGAGCCAATAAATGTTACTCCTTTTATGGTTCCAGCCCCGTCTCGTAGAGTTTCCGTGCAACGAGGGTTAAAATCTCGCTCGCTCCCAACGATATATTCTCGTGAGAAGAATTTCACGCATATCCAAAGTACGACATAGACGGATCCGCTATAATCTCGTAGACGAATATTTATCGCTCGCTCTTGCGAGATTCTTTTTCGCGTCGAAACATTGAAAAAAATAATAAAAAAAATATGAGATTGAAACTAAAAAAAAGTAGAAAAATGACCGATAATACGTATATTGCGTATTCGCCCTTAAAAAAGATCAATTTTTTAATTTTTATCGGAAATAAAGCGATAATGTAGTCAAAAAACAAAAAGTCGGATTTTTTTTTCCAAAAGTAGAGAAAAGGTGAACACCGTACGCACGGGGTATTCGAGGCATTCGTGTACATTACACGTCCTCACGTACACCCGAGTCCCGCATTTACGTTATTTATGGTATGCGCATTTTTAGCATAGCCCGAACCCTCCTCGCGGCAATAATAGACGACTAGAAAGCTCACGCTCGAATCTCACCCCCTTAAACTCTTCATCCCTCTAGCCATTCAACATTTTCGCAGGACAATTTTTTTTTCACTCTGCCGTTTTGTTTTTATTCTCGAGAATATTTATTGCTGATATTTAAAACCATAGTGTACTTTCTACGTTCGTTTTTTTAAATGTTTATCACACATTTCTCGGATCGTTAAACAAAAAATAGAAAAAATTGAACCGGAGGGAAAAAAAAATTTTAAGCTCTCGCTTGGTTCTCGCAGTCCCTAGAGGTCGCCTCGTGCTCTTATGTACTCAACGCAAGGGTTTGCACGGTGGTCCTCGTCGCCAACGCTTTTTCCCCAGTGACAACGACAATACTCGACGTATAGCGTACGAAGCGTTTACCGAGAACGAAACGCTGTGATAAAGTACCGTACAGGCACACGAACAATTTTTTTATCGGTTGTTCAAGTTTTCACGCATAAGTTTTGCACGTATGTAAAGGAAATAATGCAATATATAACAAACATAACCTAAAAATGTATTAAAACGTACATTCGTATGTTTTTAGGTTAGGTTTCGTACACACGCATGTTTTAGATTAGTTTTAGCATATTTATAGGGTTTTAGGTTAGATTTGCCATAATTATAGATTTGTAGGTTAGTTTTGAAACATTCATATGTTATTCATTAGTTTTCGTATATTTCTAGATTTTTAGGTTAGATTTGACCTATTTATATGTTGTTGGATTTATTTCGATAAAAACATTGATAAATTCGATAACGCCTTTGATCTATCGAGCGTCCGTTACAGGAACATAACCTTAAAAAAATTTAAATTGCCAATCGTCTAACTTCGGGTCTTTTCGGAACTGCTCGGGCGCGAAATTCAAAATCATTATTTTCTCCCATTTATGAGTAAATAAAATGAATAAATAATCAGAACAAATAAATAAGAAAATAAAATATATAAAATAAATATATGGGCATATATTTGAAGAGAGAAAATGAGAATCACGTGACGAGGTCAGAGGGAAGTGGGATACGCTTACAGTTCCGATTTATTCCTCGGAGAACGACCTTAATGCACTCTACTCTTAATGCACATTTCCTCCCTTCCAGTAATGGATTCCGACTCGATACACGAGGGAGGACGCATTTATTAAAATTTCTCATCACCCTTAACTTTCTTTTGGTCAATCTTCGTAAATAATTTCGTATCAATTAAACAATTTTCAAAATTAGAAAATTTCAATTTTCATCACATTTTTCAAATATTTGATTTTAAATCTAAGGAAAGAAAGCGAGAGAAAAAAAATATATTTATTTCGCATTTCGTTTCTCTCGTGAATCTTTCAAGAACGACGAGTTTAAGTCGCAATGCCAGAACGGAAAAGTAGAAATAAAAATTTCATTCGCTAGAAAGAAGGCTGGTGCGAAATGTCAGCGAATAACTCCCTCGTCGCACTTAAAGTTTCAACCTAAGTCTGTTTTTTGAAACACCGACGATTTTATCGTTCGACTTTTCTTCTTTTTTGTTTACGATCGGTCCACGAGTTATTTTTACAACTCGCATCGAGAGAATGTATTTACGTTCAAAAACAAACATTTTTACCCCCTCCCTTCCCCCAAAGGAGCGTATCAGTTCGCTGAATTTTATGGAATTTTACTCCCGTTCAAGTTGTTCTTTCTTTTTTTTATTACGAACAAAACCGACTCTTTTTCCCGGGAAACAATCCAAACGAATAATAATAATAATAATAAAACATTTAACGAGATAATGAGCAAGCGAAGAAGAGGGTGAAAAAATGTCGTCGTATTATTTATTGTTTGAATTTCGTCGATTCAAATATTTTGTTTTATTTCCTGATTTTTTCTTACCTTTCTTTCTATTCAATCATCGCGATAAATTGACAAAAGGGAGGGGGAGTGCAGGGGGAGGAAAAAAATCGTAATTCGTCATTTTCATCCCTCGTCATACTCGCTCGCATCGGTCTCGCTTTGATGTCTATCAAGACGGATATAAAGCTATTCTCACCCCCTCCAGATCTCCATTCTCACCCCTTGGCACCCTCGACCCTCGTGACACACTCGACACGCAACTTCACGTTTTTTCTTTCGTCGCTCGTTTTTTTTCTCTTAGCTCACGTTTTTTTTCTTTTTTATTTTTATTACAAAGCGACGCACGAAAGTCTCGTCTCCATCCCTGTGGGACCTGGTCCAAGGGGGTGCGAGACTACCCTCGATGTTTTTTTGTTTCGACCAAAGATCCACTACAACGAGAGAGAGCGCGTGGAAGAACAAAAGGTGAGGGTGAGTCGAGGAGACGAGAAACTATGTGTCGTCTCGATCTTTCTTTGTTCTTTCCCTTCTTCGTGTTTCCTTCGAGATGAATCGAGGGAAGGAAACAAAAACAAACAAGATATAGAGAAAGAGAAAAAAAAAGTATCGCGGGGGATGGTCTCGTTGACGAGCGGTGTCAGCGAGTCAGGAAATATGTATAGGGGTTATAGGGATGTTGCTTGTTTGCACACGTGGGTGGAAAAAAAAATGATCCATTCTCGTTGATAAGAACGACACGTGTCAACGAGCATCGGGAATTGTGCTTTGTTTACATCGATTGTTAATTGCGTCTGGAACGGTAACGAGAGATTTATCCGCTTTTTAAGCCTCGAAACGTGTTTGTGGAATTTTTAAAACGATTGAAATTTATCGGATTTCGACATGCGAACCCTTTAGGGGATTCGTTGAAAAATTGGTTTTTCATGAGATTGTATCTGGGTAGACGTTCATTCAGCAGAAAAATTACCGAGTAATTTTTTGAAGGGCTCGGAGAGATGAGAAAAATGAGTTAAGGAACATTTAGTTGGTTCGATTTTTGTGGCCGTAGTGAACTTTTGAAAATCGCAACTTTTTCAACCAAAGGGAGGAAAGAAATGTTGTTGCTCAAAGACGATTTGAGAATAGTTATATTCGATCGGAAATTTCTCCTCGCTTCCGTGCTCTGACATAATCTAATCTCCCATTTCGCTCTCCGACCCTTCCCCACGTCTCTCAGCTAGTTTCATTTCGCCTTACCCATCTCCTCTGTGAAGAATTCGTTCATTTTCTCGGTCGAATGGATAGACCGATATTTTTCACCCTGTTCACGCTAACGTTTTTTTCGTCTCGGCTGTCACGTCCACATAAATATGCAGTAATCAACTCCCTTGTCGTATATAAAATCGTCTTGCTTACGTTCGTAAAGTCCGGTGTACGTTTATCCAAGAGCAGAAACGCCCGAAGCATTTTCTTGCGCAGCAGGAAGAAAAACATAGCAGACTCGAGCCATACTTTGGCATTCGCAAGATCAGCCAAGTTTTTGTCCATCCCTTGGCTCCATCTTTCATCCCCCTAGGCATCCTCGACAACCACGATATTATTTAACAATGCAAAATTATTTCTAATCTTGAGAAATGCATTTCAATCCAACATTTTAATCAACGCGAACGTCCTACACCATTTCGTTTTCTCCGGCTTCGAAAAGATTGGAAAAAAGAATCTCGTCGAGATACCACGATACGAGAAAATTCCAGGGGTGGGAATGGAACGAGGGTGAGACTGAGGCCGAGGAACTATCATAATCCACGGCTCGGCGCTCACCCACGCCAGGTGCGATCAACCGTGAGACCTTGCTTTCGGTTACGACCAAGGCGTTGGATCGTATCTCGCACTTTATTGCAAAACGTATAATCCACCTTGGCGTACAAGTCCGCAGGCCAATATCCAGTCCCTCCCGGGCAATGCTTTAAAAAAATGTGTTTGCAGTTGCAACCACGCAAGTGCGATTGTATAACATTGCCCAAACTGTTATCGTGTGCGAAGTAACTACCCGATGAGAGAATTTACGACGGTTGCAGAGTCGACGATCAGTTACAGTGATCCAACAAAGAAAGGGTCTTCGTCCAACGGTCATCAACGTTGGAAACAGGGATTATACGATCGCAACGATATTTGGACAGTTTGATACATTTTTTGTGAACATTAGGTACCCCCTTAATACTTTTTATACGACGAGATTAAATTTACGACGGAGTACAAAGAAAAAGGGGTAGTTTATGTCGAAATGTTAGATTTGGGTTATTTCGTTTCACAAACGTCGAGTAAAGGCTCCCTGTTTCCCCACAATCTCGCTAGTCTCTCTTGTCCTGGAAACGGGGAAAAACCATGCCTACCGTTCCACTTTAACGGCCTCGAGGGAACTTGAAATTCACCGCTGACGAAGTTTCCCGTCCTTGTGGGCTATTTTATCGACCGCACAACAAGAGAAGGCGAGCTGGAAACTGGAAGGAGGGACTGTAAACGTGGGTAAAAAAAGGAGGAAGAAAAAAACGAGTCAAATGGAGAAATGAAGAGCTCTACCAGCGTGACCGGCATTCCTCATTCCTTTTACGTTCTCTCATCTCGAAGAGTGCGAGATTTCCGCAAAGTCGACGAATTTATTATGGTACAGACTGCGGGGGAAGCTGAAGTGAAAAAGAAAGAGCTACATGACGAGAATTCGCGAAGCGGAAGGCTTTTTAGTTTTAGCGACCGTGTCCCCTGATTGGAAATTCAAATTTTCTGTGCCACTGGTACCCTTGCCAAACATTGCCACCGCCCCTTAAAGAGCCAAAGTTTGGTTAATGCAAGCCGCAACAAGCTCATTTCCTGCGAACGTTCGAACCCACTCTTGCCCGCCTCCGTATCCGCATTCACCCCTTCGACTAGCGTTTTCCGGCTCACGCAATCTACCCTCGTCCTTCATTCTTTGACCCGATCGGTCGAAACATGGGTGTGGAACAATTTTGACCCGATCGCTGGAAGAATAAAAAGAAGCGAGGAAACAAGCCCGACCCCTAATCAGCGAAAGGCAAGAGGTGATCTAATAACCTATCCCTCGTGGTAGACTATCTTTTCCTCGCTCCAAGCGTCTTGGCAACCCTCTCGAGACCAGACAATAAGGCTGCCGACCCAAGAAAACCTAGTTCCAAAAAGTAGAAACCAGCACCACCTCCTCCTCTTTAGACGAGGCACATTTTTCCATGCGACGATAGGAACAACGTTTCTCCAGTCACCAACCTTTCTTTCCCTGATCCATCTAACCCTCGACTCCATCTTTCCTACGTCGAACCTTTCCATCTTGGGTGCTTCTCGCAAACACCCGAAGATGGATAAAGGTCAGCATAGGCCTGTCCCTGGTTTGGCGAACGACCAGGAGAGCCAGAAAACTCTAAAGACAACCAGTAACATGCGCTACCAAAGCTATGTCCGGCTAACCCCCGATAGCGCAAGGATCCATATGGTTGTAAAAGCCAGGGGTGAGGTGGAACGTTGGTGACCCTTTCGGCTATCCACCGATATCCCCGAGCGACCTCACTGCGAGGAACCTTCGGATGGGGGTAAGCTTTAGGGTTTGGGTTTAAGCCTCGGTCAGCCCCCAATGGCTCTTCCTAGGATTTCGCCTATTCCACACACGGAGGCCGATCCTCTAGGCAACGAACCATTCCCTTGGCCTCCACACTTTGTTAGATTCGGCTATCTATATGCCTTCCATCATTCTTCGATGTCTCTATATCGTCACACTTTTCTACCTAACTACGAGCAACCCCCGAGAGAATATGCTCTCTACCGACTCTTTTCCTTTCTCTCGTTTTACCTCGGACCTTTCGTGCCCATTTCGTGGTATTCCATTGCCTCGAGGCCTCTCTCACTCTCCCATTTCAGCTATAGCTCTCTCTTCTCTTTTATCTCTCCTCTTCCCTGCTCTCAGCGTAGATGCCAGTTCCGGAGCTGGGGAATTCATACGTCTCGGTGAATTCAAGACCCGATAGAGATTATCTCCGGCCAATGGCTCCACCAACCCCTATCTCCCTTCCGGTATGTCTCTCGCCCGCTTTAGTGTTTCACCACTCGTACGAAACTGACGGTTGGCTCGGGAAAAGAACGCTCTCAAAGGCCCGAGGGAGAATTGCTAATTCGGTACATTTCAACCCCTGGCGATTCGCGAGGGGTTGAAATTAACTCTTTCTTCTCACGTTCTCTCCAATTCTTTTCGAGATATCAAATAAATTTCATCGATTATCTTCCACAGTCAGCCAAATGCTCTGCTCGGCCATCCGCTACAACCTGATGGAAAGCCAGACTCAGTCAGAAGAGCTTAGACGCCCCTGGGGGTGGGTACATATTCGAGTATTACCCGCCTGGCTTCCTGGATATCTCCACCGGAAATGTATACAACACTCGTTCTATACATCCACCCCTTCTCATATCCTATTCTCTCCAACAAGAAGCCTCAGCTGGATTTCCTTGTTTGCGATATCTTTCAACGAGCGAGAGCGAGGAAGAGTGGGCGCTAGTCGCCGAATACGTGATCGTACCCACCAAGTGAGATTAAATTTTTCAGTCGTATTTCACTCCTCCTCGTACAACACGATCCTTTCAACAGTAGTGTTCTTCCACCAGACGACATTCCCCAGAGGATTCAATTTACCTCTTCGTATTTATCACGCGTATAACGGATGAAAATATCCAGAATCTTTTCAAGAAAGCTAATCCCTTTGTTCGATCGAGATCGAACTGTCCACGGATAACTTCTTACCGCTCCTGTGTACACAAGCCACAAAATCCAACAGAGAAGACGGAATTTCAAGTGGTGGATGCAGAAACTGCAGAGTTTGCTTTGGCAACGTCGTCGCTTTACCGGAGGGATGATTGCTTCGTGTACTCGAGTATTATCCATTTTGGCCAGGAGATAAATGTATCCTTCCAAAATATGCCAGCTTCGCTTGCACTCGAGACATCCCAGCAGCTTTCCTTTTCGTTGCTGATTCGGCATTTGGGTCGTCACATTCTTCTTCCTTCGTGTTTTCGACGCTTTGCGAATCTCGCCCTCTCCGTTTCTTTTTTTTCTGGAGATAAACCCATCCCTTGGACTTGATCGTGATTGTCAAGCGGAGCAATTAAATTCTCGTCTAGATTTTTTGTTTCCTCCTATTTCCCTACCCCTCTGTGGTTCTCCACTCGGGGTAACTGTCAAACTATCCTACGTTCGGTGACTTTTTTTTCGTCCTCGTGAATTTTATTTCCCGCGACAAGAGGAATTTTCCCACCTCACCAACGGGGGCTTTTATATCCCGCGCGTTGTCCACTTCGTAAACGAAGCAGGCGGATAGGTAGATTGCCGGACGAAGCACGACAGAAAACAGGAATCGTTACTCTTCTCTCTATCGGAAATATGCCAGCCCGGTGCTGACTGGGGTTCGTTTGCAAAGTCCTAACAACTCTCCGACTTATCCGAGAAACGAAATAATGGTTCGTCGACAAATGCCAACAACCCTTTGAGAACAAACTGACCTACCCTTAAATATCCTCGATTATGGACTATTTCATTTCTCTCGTTGAAATCGAATCATTGTTAAGTGTCGTTTAAAGTTGTAGTAGATAATTATGAATCACGATTGAAAATTCGTCCAAGGGCGGCTATTCGATCATTCCAGTGGTTGCAGAGCGCGCCGCACGAATTACCCTCGAATTATACAATCCTAACTCCCCAACGCATATTTCCGTTTATGGCTCTCTCAATCTCGCTACTGGCAACAAATCTAGATTTAATTAACCAATAAACGTGAGTCGAATTAATTCGAGGGACTTTCGAGCTAACAGTGCGCAATTTCGACCAGTTTATTGTCCAAAGTCCGATCCTAGGTTGTGAGTCGGACGTTTCGAGTGGCAATTTTCGCAAGTTGGTATAGTATCGCGCGAAGAAACGATACGTCGAAACAAGGGAGGTTTGCAGATCGGGGCGCAACTGGACGACCACGTAGAAATATCAGAAAGCGAGCTTTATGCTACGAAAGAGCCTTCTGGCACTCGTAAATCCCACCGTGGCGCTCCGGGAATGCTAGTCGCCTACTTGCTGCCAACGAGCAAGTGGTAGGAACGCTCAAATTTATGTTCTCATACACAATGCTCTCCATGGTGCCTCACGCATTTGTCGACTGCCACTGAAGCTTTTACAACTTGCATTACCATCGCTTGACTCGAAAACGCTGACAACGAGATTAAACGACACAGTTATTGGCACTTTGAGTAAGATACCTCACTAGATAGCAAGGCCAGAGGGTTAGACAAAACATAGGGTGACGTTTCCCACGAGTTCCAGCATTCGCCTATACGAATGGAATTTTCGAGGCACGCCAATGGCTGCGGTTCGTTACAAACTGGTGAAAGAGAGAGGAGTCTCGTGTGTCGTTGCTTTGGTGAAGTTTCGAAAACGTTGTCGGTAGTAGAAGGGCCTGGGTCAACGAGAGAATCGGAAACGCGACGTGGACTCGACGACCGTCACGTGACCTGGGTTGCGGTCGTTCCATTGGTAGTCCCCTTCTCACCAGGTGTCCAAGTGGCCTATCATGAGTCGCACGAAATACAATCCTTACCGTCAAGGTCACATTGAACCAAACTCTCTACTTATTTCCATCACATTGCCTTATGGACATTCTTTGTTCTTGTTTCCATAGTACGTGTAACGTCGCCGGCCATTTTGTCAACTAGCTGCGAGACGCGTCGCTGTTTGTTCCAACTTTTATCTTACAGCCTCCGGGGTCGTTTGTACGTTCGGTTGCCATTACGGTCAACGGACCTGGGTCCAAGTATCCCGCTACACGCTTTGCCAGATGGACGCCAACGGGCGCCATCTTCTTGCGACATGACGCAATCCTCCGTCCCTCCATCAGAGTCTGGTCAATTTACCGTTCGCTTTATCGCGCTGCCGCATCGGGAAGCTTTCCTTCCCTCTTGCTCTCTCCCACGTACAATTGGACAAACGAGTCGCCAACTTCGACCGAAATCCCATTTAATAAACTCCACTCGGCTTCCGGCGTTGGGGGCGCTCTGTCAGACGTTCTCAATTTCCATATTACGGTTGGCGTATCTGCTTTAACGTTTGCCCTCGTCCGAAGTTTCCAACCTGGATGTATCAAACCAACGGTTCATTAGCACTTATCCACGAAATGAGATGGCTCGAAAATTGAATCGTTTGCCTCGAATTTATTACAGGGTCTAACCAATCCTTCAATCCTCTCGTCATGAAACCTAAGTGTCATTTTTTCGACGGAATATTCACTCCGATTACCATTTTCCTTAAGACGTTTCATTGCAAATCTAATTTGCTTCCCAACCGAATATTTCGTCTCCCTGTTTTAGGGGTTGCAAAAGGTATAAAAGTGGTTTCCTTCTTCTCTTATACAGCATCGAAGAGTCTGCACAGTTTTCTGGAAACGAGAGGACCATGATGTTTTTCGACTCAACGCTTCTGTCCTATCATCGTTCTCCTGCTCTTTGTTGGCCTCTTTCACTGTTCTTTCTTTTTGCCATTGGGGACGTTATCTCGCCGAGTTCATTTTCCAGAGGAACGAAGTGACCGGGATAAAGTTTGTCGTCTTTCGCACAAACACCTATAAACACACACACAACACACTACGTAGAGAACTTGTACAAGGGCTAAGTAGTCGTAGCAGTTTCTATTCGAGTCGGTGTTATATGCTCGAGGGTGCCTACCCTGGTAGGACCTAAAAACTTGTTCGGACCCAAGGATAGTTGTCCCGGTACATACAACTCCCATTTCGACTACTTTTCCAATCGGATAACCGGATAATAGACGTCCGAAGCGGTTTTTCCACTTTCAGGCCACTCTCGAAACTTGTCTCCGACTCGTTTATCATCATCTCTCATCCCCTTTCTCACCCTCATTATCAAATTGACAACTACTCAATAACAAAAATCCATCACCCTCACGACCAAATGCCGAATTATTCCATCAGAAAAAATAATCATTCCTCCCTCGTTATTACCATCCCCTCGTTTAATTTTCCAATTAAACTACCCTTTCGCGTTACAAAATCGGCTCGTGTTCCAAGAGCACGTGTTTTCGGTATGAGACAAGACGTCGCGAATTCGGTTGGCCCACGCGTAATCTCAAGTTGCATGCGGTCCGCGTTAATTGTTGGTCTCGTCGAGTTTGCGGTTTGGTCTATAACCTCGTAGGCAAGGGAGTTAGCCCGAGTTTAGCGGACACTGTACAGTACTCCCTCCTCTCGTATCCCACTCGTACAATATGCAAAACTAGTTTTCCTCGTTCTTTATTACATACGTATACCTCGCTTATACTCGGTATAAAGGAATATTTCGTTCCTTCCGGTTTATTCATCCCGGGGCTAGGGGGTGGTTTTTCATACTAGTTACGGTTCTAGGTCTCGAATGGTTGGAAAAAAAAGAAACAGAAAGACGAAACGACACGGGAATAGAAACGTTACGCAACGTCTGCCACTGATGTTTCCTATTCTCGTATGTTGTCTCCGTTCACAAGGGATGAAAAAACAGAGTTTGAAGAACAGGCGAAGGAAAAAAAATTCTAGAAATGAAAGCTATTCGCTTTTTCCACCGATCTACCTTTATTCCAACTCGTTTTCATTCGTTCTTTTTAACATTTTCCTCATCTCTTTCACGGTTTCTTCCATATACCTACCCCAACCCGGTTCTCCTTTTGGTACTTTCGCCAACCGCAATTGCGTGGGCGGGAGAAAAAGGGCGTATGGGGCTTTATCGAGCGACCCTTTTTTTCCTTCGAATGCTCGCACGCGCCCTTTGATAGTCGCGCATCAGAAGGAAGGGAAAGGGGTTATTGCTGCGTTGCGATATACGTCACGAGACGTGGGAAAAAAGGGGGTGGGAGGGTGAAAAAGGTAGGCGAGATTTTTTTTTTCTTGTTTTCTTTTACGAGCAGGGCGCGTATCGGTCGCGAAACGGTGTGGTGAGTCACGAAGATAGAGATGGAAAGAATGGACTCGCGCGCCAGAAGTTTACTACCCCCTCATCCCGCGACCTCACCCCCTCCCCTTACACCTGGGATAACCGTCAAAGGGACAAAGCATGATGAATGGGGCGGACGCAACGAGAGGTGGAAATTTCGAGTACGTCGTTAGGGGATGTACGGTTTGAACTCCAAAAAAACGAGAGAAAAACAACCCTTATTTTTTTTTATTTTTGTTTTTCACCTCAAAATACATCGTCGGTGATGATAACGAAGCTTGTTAGGCTTTCGTTATTCCGAGGCTCGGACGAAAAATAGCGTTTAGGGGTGGAAAGTAATTTTTTGAAAAATTTGAAAAACTCACCACTCTTTTGTAAAACGTAGAATTAGAGAGAAAAACTGGAAAATAATTGAAAAAGTTATGTTGATGAACTGAGAGAATGTATTTAAAAAGATATGAAAATTGAAAGACTGTTTTTCAACCCTTGGAGGTCTCATAGACTCGCGGGAGTAGTTGAGGATTAAGAATGCCCTTAGGTTGTTTTTTTCTTAACAAATAAGAGTCCAATTAAGAAGCGATTCTTTAAGAGACGATGAAAAAAGAATTAATCAACTTGGCGATGGGCGATAAAAAAAGTTACGAAAAACCAGTAATCAACCTCTTCGTTCTCGGACTAAATTAAAGCACGACCCTTACTTTATCGTAAGTCTGATAAAATTGGAAGTTTTCAAGCAATTAGCCTGCATCGCCAATTTTCATCCCTCGTACGGGATAAAATTAATTATGAAGGATAGATATTGTTTTTTTCCTCCCTACACCCTTATCTCAAATCCGCGAGCGATAAGACGCTTCCGTAGAAAAAAAGAAGAAACTTTTGAAAAACCAATTTAATCTCTGTCCAAGGAATTCCCACGACGCTCGAGAGACGAGTAGAAAAAAAATGCGTCGTACGATAAATCGATCAATTTATATGTAGAAAGTTGATCGATTCGCTCCCAACTCCGTCGAAGTGACGGACGTCTCACGACGACGTCCACTAACCTAGCTCCCCTTCCATTTATCGACTAAAATAAATTATAAAAATTTTGTTTTTATTTAAAAAAAAATCTTTTTTTAATTTCCAGAAATTCCCTCAATTTTTTAAAATACCCATAAACCATCGGACCTATCGTTTCCGATATTCGGCTCACCCCGATTTCATCGGAAAGAATCTTGTTCGATGCGTTTGGTGATTTTGGTACAATAAATTGCATTTAGGGGTTGAAAGGGGGTTGAAGAAAGGGTTGTCCTTCGTACCGACGATTTCCCTGGTACTTCTCGTTGCCACATGTCACATCGATTTTTTCAAATACGAACGGAAACGTATCGTTTTGCATCCGTTGCCAAAGTTACGAACGACGTCCTACCAATATCTACTTAGGACAGAGAACGTTATAGTTTAGGCCAACGGTTGGTCCTGAAGTCAGGCACAAGGTATGCCACGAGAGAGCTTCGAGAAACTCGAGAAATCCATACGTCATCGTAAACTCGTTATTGAAACGGTCGGTGTGTCTCTACCTTTTCCACCCCCGTTTACCCTCAAACCACCCTTAACCTTTCCAGACCGTACAGTACTTTCGAATCGATATCGTTGTTAACCCGGAAGTGACTTTTCCCCTCATTTTTCCAACGGACATACAACGCAGGAACGAAAAAATACAAGAAAAAATTGCTTCGAGAATCTTTCAAAAATTTCATTAATTTTTTATATTTTTCGTTCTAAAGCGTAATAATTTTTTTCTTTATAGCGAAAGGCGATCACGAAAAGATACCAATTGAATGTTTTCTTCTCCACCCCCGATTTATTTCTTGTCTAAAGTTTTTGTTTTAAATTTTTGTCTCACGATCGAATGTGACCGTACCCCTCGTTCTCTGTGCCGGGTGACACGAGGCAGATTTTTTTTTCGCCCCTGCGCGAATTGTCTGCTTTATATTCAAGGTGCGTGCGCCGACGTGTTGTCTATAGCATTAAATCACGCGATTTTTTTTATGTCTCCTCTCTCCCTCTCTCTCTGTTTTTTTTCAACCCTCGTCCGCAATTTCTCTCGTCAAGGGATGAAAATACATATCTATATGTTTGTTTATATAAACGCGTGGAGAAATTCAATGAGATATTTATAACGAAAAATATGGAACACGTGGTTTTTGTACTCGAGCTGGTAAAGGGGGTTGGTTTGCCGAGGGGGTTGAAAAACACGAGAAGAGGATTATGTTCGTAGGGTGGCTTAAAATCTTTACGAGGCTATTAGACCGAATTTAGAGGTCTCGCTCGAGTACGTGGGTACATAACCAACGAATTTATTGTTCGCGATAATAAAATAAAAAAAAAAAAAACATAAAAATACAATATTCGTTCTCAGATACAAAGAAAACCCCTTGAGCGTATATAATAATATTGTCCGCATGGTTCTAAAAGAGACACAACGATAATAATGTATGTCCCAGCGGTCGCACGAGTGACCGGGTTTTACACTCGACATTAATTTTTTAATATTTCACCCTGCGCAGTACTCTCACCCCTTCGACCCCTTATCAGCCCTCGTACGAGCAACGACACGCAAACCCTCGAGACCAATGTTCGTCTCGAGCTTTTACTCGTTACTCGCTGAGTTTCAATCGTAAACACAATTTTTTTAATTGAAAAAAAAATCTTGTTTTTTTTTATTTTTTGGGGATTTTTATTTTCGTACCGTTCTCGGAATAAAGAAAAAGTGAAATTCAGCAGGGAAAGAACGTCGTGGATACGAAGTCAGTGGGATTTGTTAATCGACGTGGATTATGAGGGATAGAAGAATTGGGGGGAGGGGGACGGGGGGGGTGTAGAAAAGAGCCACGATGCAAAGATCTGGAACAATGTAACTGGCAGCAACGACAGAGCCGCGGCCACGAATGGCTTCGATGAAAATCCTACGAGACGCGAACTTTCAACGGAAAATTTTTCATCGTGGATTATCCCGTTATTGTGTTCCATATCTCGGAGAATGCGAACTCGGTGAACACGAAACTCATTTTGTACCAAAGCGAAAATCCACGTTACTTTTCATTTTTTTTCTTGCACGTGGACAAAAGTTAATGAAACATGTCGAATCGAAGATAAAGAAAGAAAGCATGATTAATTTAATTATGAGGATTAATTAATCAACGATTAAATAATTAATATCGCGTTGCTCGTTTTGTTTTATTTAGTTTGATGAAAAATAAAAATTTAATTTGCGTAATTTGAAAAAAAACATATATATTTTTGGACGATTGTAATTTTTTGATGAAGTAACCAGGCGAAAGATAAAAGTCGAGGGGAAATAATTTGTGGTTGCGATAATTGAAATTCTGCGAGGTAGCGAGAAAGTTGGCGAGGAGCAAAAATGTCGTTTCGGAAATTAAGCTTATCGGGGTTAAAGTCCGGGGGAGGGAGGCTTGGTTAAACGCAACCCCATCCCCGTCCAACACGGTCTCTCCTCACGAGCGTTATAAGATAGACCACTGCGAGACCTCGCCAAGACTGTATTCCCCAGTCTTTTTCATGGCAGGTTTATTATTCAAAGTCACAGGCACTTATCCGAATCTTTTGCCAATTACTGGATTTAATTTCAAGGAACTATTTTGAAAAAATTGAAAACAAAATAAAAACAATTCTAAATTCTTTCCTAAAAATGACTTTTATTTTTTATCAAAATTTATCTCAATTCATTTCTCTCTACGTTCCAAGATTCAATCGTTCATATTTTCACGAATTTTCTCATCGACACTTCCGCTTTGGAAGAAATCTCATCAATTCGACACGATTGCAAAACTTGGGAAACGAAACTTTTCCGAAAACTTTTCGATAACCAAATTCTCGTCTTGGAGAAAGTAAAATTGGGGTCGTTTCATAGTCCCGAACGTTTCTATATTCCCCATCTGCGATTTTCCGTGAAGAAGAGTGTGCGAGGGCAAAGTTAGCGGCGACTTTCGGCATTGAAACCTCGAAGACGACGAAGTGTCCTATATAAAAGGAAGATCCGTTTTCGCTGTGAGAAATTACTTTGGAATGGTACATGCGATTAGACAGCTGATTGGATTCGCAGCGAGGTAAACTTGTTCTCGCTTCGTTCGAAACTTTACGGTCTTCGAAGTTTATGTAAGCTGACACAGACTGACGTGTTTATGCCAAGGACGTAAAAAGAACGTCGGAATAATTACGAGCGCGTCTTGACGACGTTCGCGAGGCAACCTGACTCCACGACGCTTTTTTAATTCATCGAGCAACTACGGTCACTGCACGACCGTAGTTACTTTGTGAATTATTGAAAGTCGTTCCTTACGCGTTGAAAAACATCTTACAAGGGTTTCCACGCTGAGATCGACTTCGGGACGCCCTTTCAGGGTAGTGTAGGGTTCAGTCCCAAGTATCACCCCCTGCCACCGTTCACCCCGATGGGCCCCCGTTTTTGAGAAATCGAGCAAACAAAATTTCTGTGATGAGTCTGAACCTCGAAAATAACACAGATTTTCGAAGTGGCGCGATAGCGTAGTGGTTAATGTATTCGGTTAGTATGCCGAAGGTCTTGGGTTCGAGTCCCTGATACCGGTATTTTTTTTTTAATCGCAATTCTCGTAAACGTTAGTTTTATGGACTCCACAAGGGTGAACAGTGGCAAGGGGGTGGTACTTGGGACCGAACCCTACACTACCCTTGTTAATAGCGTGAAATATACGAAACACAAGAATATAAGTTTCCTCCGAGTCGTCGACTTTTCCACGCGGAAAAACGACGTCATGATTTATAAACCCCTTATCATCCGTCATGATAACGCTCGTGAGGGGCAAGATATAGCTGTAAATTCCGGAGAAGAAGCGCGAGGGAGTTAAGTACGGCGAGTTCTTAAAATCAAAGCAAGTAAGTTTCGAGCTTTCCCACGAGATGGGGTAACAAGAAGAATGGAGAGAGGGTAGGGTAAGAATGAAAAGTTTTTAGCCGTACTCGCGGGAAGCTGGACGAGAAAAACATCGTCCTATGTGTGTGTACGAGAAGATTGCGTCGAGAGACCGAGTATTACCCCCCTCCACCCCCTTACTCTTTCCGACTCACCCTTACGGTAGTTGGAATTTTCCAACCCCCTCTTCGCGGTAAGAAGATTTTACGATCATCGACGTCACTAAATTTTCACCGACCCCGGCCACCACGAATTTTCGGTCCCGCTTCGAGCCGTCTCGCGAGGGAACGAGGCATCGACCATGGCGAAAGTAAATTAAGTAAAACTTCTCTCGTAAATCATATTTTTTTCGCCTCGAATAAATCTTAACGCGTTTCCAGATATATCGTTATCGTTCCCACGACTTAACAAGAACAATGAATTTATTTCCTTCTCTTATCAAATGCGACGATAATCATTAGAAAATTGCACGATAGATAAAATTATGAATATTTTTTAAGAAATAATATTTGTTTTTTTTGTTTTTTGGGCAATTTTGAAAATGAGATTATTAATGAAATATTTAATTGTTTCTTTGTTTCACTGCAGTTGTTCATGATCGATAACTGCGCGGATGACTGGCGAATAGCGATGACCTGGCAACGAATATCTCAGATATCGGTCGAACTGGCGATCTGCGCGGTTCATCCAATACCCGGAGAATATTATTTTCTTTGGACGACGAAATTGGCCAACAGGGGTGGCGACATTGGCTCACAATGGGTACCGTACGACGTTACATTATCGCTTCCCATGTTTTTCAGGCTTTATCTGATATGTCGGGTGATGCTGTTGCACTCGAAATTATTCACGGACGCTTCGTCGCGAAGTATAGGGGCCTTGAATCGTATTAATTTCAACACGAGATTCGTTCTAAAAACACTAATGACCATATGTCCCGGCACCGTGTTGCTCGTCTTCATGGTCTCGTTATGGATCATCGCGTCGTGGACATTGCGACAGTGCGAGAGGTGAGTACAAACAAATTTCCACTTTTTTCTCATAAAAAAATGACCTTTTTACGATTTAAAATCGTTTTTTCTCCGAAAGTAGCGATACTAAAATTACAAAATAATTTTTTTCGTCCTTTTTATCATTGCCAAAATGGCACGAGTACTTTTTTTTTTTTCAAAAAAAATTTTTTAAGGCAGAGGTCACCTTGATGAAATATGGCTTTGAAGTAGTTTCAGTAAAATTTGCATTGGCAAAGGGTTCGATGGTTTAGGCGAATAGAGTGGGCAGTATTCAAAATGAATATTTCACCTAAACGAGCATTTGGTCGAGGTAGCGAATTTACATACTCTTGTAAACTCGAACTGCAAACCATCGGTGATAATCCAGATTGAACGCTTTTCCTCGCCGTGTATGCGTAAAAATTATAGACAGGGCTTTAAACTGCTCGATTCTGGGAACACTTGATCAACTGCCAAACGCGCGTGCCAACTTTATCGACCGAGTGACGAATCGTTTCGGTCGTGTCGACAACCCTCGACAACGTCCTCGTCATTAATCGTTCGTAAAACCATTATTTATTTATAGTCACGAGTACGATCGTGCAAAAAATTGATCTTCGTTGCAAAACTTTTCAAATAATGAAAATGTTAAATTTTCAAAGTTTGAAAATCGCGATTTTTCGAATCAAAAGGAGCTGCCATTTTGTTTTCTCCGATAAAAATACATGCTTGATAAGTTATTTCTTCAAGGTAATTTTTGAGAAAATTTAATAAACAAACCCTAACGAATAAAAGAACATTTTGTTCACAAAATTCAAAACAACAGTAAACACTAATTCTCGATCGATTGAAGAAAATACAATTTTTGTGCTTTTAGGTTTCACGACGAGGAACACGCCAATCTTTTGAACGCAATGTGGCTAACAGCGATAACGTTTCTGAGCGTCGGTTTCGGCGACATAGTACCCAACACGTATTGCGGCCGAGGCATTGCAGTATCAACGGGGATGATGGTAATTAATCCTATTAACATCGTTAAAAAAAAACTCTTTCTCGAGGAAAACACAATTTCCTGTGTACACTCCCTCGTTGTTTCCCGTAATTATTCAATCGTATCTAGATGAATACAAACGACTTTATGGCTATCCCGGGAAATAGAAAATTGAATGGTCAGTGCGAGGCAAAAGGGGGTTGAAGAGGGTTGGTAGGTCGAGAGTACGACATTGAAAGAGACGATATTGTAATCTCGCCCGGGGACTTGATTTATATATAATTATAATCTCCTTTGAATATGAAAACATTCTCGTCGTTTTGACCGTCCCCGAAACTTCATAGTAATTAAGGGGATTGGTAATTAAGGAATACCAGTGTAATCCATGAAAAATTAGGAGATTTTCGTGAACATTTTTAAAAGAAAGTACTCGATAGAAAGTTTTGAGGTTTTTGGACATAATAAGATATATTTTCAGCTATATTTCAAGATTTTTTTTGACAAAAATATTGAACAATAACGGAGTTATGTGCTGTCTTCGGAGGTGTGAAAAAAAAGTTCCACAACTGCTGACATGATTCCAGCTGAATGAGTAGCTGAAACAAAAAAATCAAAAAAGGTTATTAAAGTTGAAGGTATTTCCTATAGAATGACCTACGATTTTTGAAAAATATAAAAAATTAACAAAATGTGCGTAGTTCTGAAAATAGTTTCATTTTTTGGGGTAAAAAATGGTCGTTTTGTTAATGCCAAATTGACAATTTTCAACCAATCAAAAAGATCCTAGGTCATTGCATAGTAAATATATTCAAGAATATTCAGTTTCAATTTGAAGTCGATCGGTCAATTTCTCTTTGAGTTATGATTTCAGCAATTTTGAAAAATGTCGTTTTGAGAAAAACGCGTTTAAAGTTTCAACTATTGATTCCGTCTATAGGCAGATGAAGCGACTTATACCTTAGAGTGGTCGCATTTAGAACGCTACCATTCAAAAACTATTCAAGATACGACCTTGCCGCTTTTACAGGATATTTTTGAAAGTATACTATAGAATTAGCCCAAAAAAATCGATTTTTGTCAAGTGTCACACTGGTATAGCCCCTTAATTAATTAACGTTGTCCCGGTTACAATTTTCCACCGATTACGCTTTACTCATGCGTTTCCTAATTTTGGAACAGGGTGCTGGCTGTACGGCTTTGCTCGTCGCGGTCGTATCCAGAAAACTTGAGCTCACGAGAGCCGAGAAACACGTTCACAATTTTATGATGGACACTCAGTTAACCAAGAGGGTAAGTTGGCAAATTGTCGACAAAGTAAATAAATAAGTTTTGTCTCGATATTTAAAAAAATCAATCTTTCACATTATCGTTTATTTACGCAATGATTATTAAATTATTTTCAGCTGAAAAATGCAGCGGCGAATGTATTGAGGGAAACGTGGCTTATCTACAAGCACACTCGACTGGTAAAACGGGTGAACCCCGGTCGTGTGCGAACCCATCAACGAAAATTCCTACTGGCGATTTACGCGTGAGTCGATCGATTTTGAGTTAAATCGAAAAATATAAAAATTGGTTTACTTCTATAAAAATTATTTGGTATCGAACCTTAAAGATTTGCAATTATTTTTGTTATTCTTTCCCACAGCCTCAGAAAAGTCAAAATGGACCAACGTAAGTTAATGGACAATGCCAACACGATAACGGACATGGCGAAGGTTAGTTGAAAAAGAAATTCATAATTAAACGAGAAGAAAAAGAAAATAAGAAAAATAAAGTAATTTTCCAAGACGCGAAGTGCTTTAGTGACACGAGGCAAAACTAAGACCTCCGCGATATACCGCAGGAGGTCGTTGAAGTCGTCAACGACCAGGTCGCACGGTGCTTGAGATATAATCCTGACGAACAGCTTGGAAAAAGAGCCTGATAGTCTGCAGCGATGAAAACCCCCAACGAAAAAAAAATAACGAATACACGACCACAGATAAACGTTACCAGAAGCTTTTCTTATCCCCTAAATTATCACCACGGACCTTATCAGATGTTTCGTAACAAAAACCTTCGATGCTACTTCCCCAAAAGCCAGTGTCTTCTCGAGCCAAACTAGAACTATTTACAAAATATTGCTTCAAATTCCTCAAACTTCTCAAAATACTAGCTCGATACAACAAAAAACATCAATTTTCGTATCAAATTTGCATTGTAATTGTCAAAAACAATCGAAAACCACTTCGAACCGCGTTGTTCTCGATCAAATTTGTCATTTGACCTCTAAACAACCTTGAACGAAGATCCCCTAGGTCTCTTAACTACGACCCGACCCGAGCCCATGACCTCTACGCAATAACAAACGATATTATTACGTGCCAACAGACGCAGAACACCGTGTACGAGATCGTTTCGGACATGTCCTCGCGTCAGGACACCCTTGAGGAGCGTCTGGTAACCCTGGACGACAAGCTAACGTCGTTGCAAGAACAGTTGGAAATGTTGCCGGAGGCATTGACGAGATGTCTGGCTCAGCACGCGGAGCGTCTCGAGCAAAGAAGAAATTTTTTGCATCCGGACACTGCGGTCGCGCTGGCGACACCCGGTAGTGGTCTCGGTGGTGGGGGTAGCGGCGGTGGCGGCGGTGGGGGAGGCTTGAGCGGGATTGGCGGAATCGGGCCAATCAGTATGGGTAATAGCCTGGGCATTGGGATTTCAGGGAGCAGCATCGTATCGGCTCATCATCCACTCGCCAGTCTATCCAATTCGCCCTTACTGCCACATTCGCGTAGCGTACCAAACGCACCCAGCACAATGTCGCTTCACCCGTGGCCAGCTAGTCCAGTTTTACCACCGGTCTCCAGTAGAACGCCTCATCTCGTACCTGAAACTGGCAGACAACAACAACAACAGCAACAACAGCCACAACAACAACAACAACAACAACAACAGCAACAACAACAACAACAACAACAACATCATGGGATTCTACAACACTCAACCACGGTGCCCACAACATCACAATCCGTGACGAGACTTACATCTCAGGCTGGAATGGGAGGCCTCGGCAATAGCCAAGGTTCGGACACTTCAGCGCACAGCTGAGTCACGTCTCTGCAGCCGCAGCACTCGTATTAACCACGTGAGACAGCAGCAACAACAACAACAACAACAACAACAACAACAGCAACGAGAGACAACTATCGAGAACATAAGAAAACAAAACACTAATGGGCTATCGATGATATTCGACGCTTACTCGTTTTTTACACTCAAGGTCAATGCTGTTTTCTTTTTCTCTTCGTTTCGTTGTTTTTCTTTTGCGTTGTTCGGTGTCTTTTGATTCTTGGGTCCGGGACCATCGACAGATTCTCTAGGGCGATCGTACGAATTGTCCGTTGAGATAATTTATTGTTTTGTTTTTTCTCATTGGGTGATGGGAACAAACATCACGTTGAGAATAGGTGTCGCTCAAAGCGAGATGTTTTTTGGGCACAAGAGAATAGTTGAATCGTGTCAATGGGACGTGAGGGGGTGGGGGATATACGTCTCGAGACTGTGTTCTTTGGTTAGGTTCGTGACTCTATTCGCTACGAGGGAGATTATCCTGGTCACGTGACCGTTATCTCAGCCACGAAACGGAAGGATACGAGAGAAACTAAACAAAAAAACGAGAAGCGTGAATGATTCGAAAAACAACGAAAAATTTGCTGCGGACTGCCCTTGCCCTAATCGAGTGTCTGAAAACGATATTTCTTATACGATGTAAGATATTATATTCGAAAAACCCTTCTCTATCTTATCTCTCTCTCCCTCTCTCTTTTTCTCTCTCTCTCTCTCCTTCTCTCATTCTTTCTTCTAACTTTACGAAGATAAAAATTCCAAAATGCAAATTTTTTTTTCTCAAATCGAAACTTTTTCTACCAATTATTCAGAATTGTTACGAACGATACAAACTTTTTGAAAATGACGCGATAAAGAAAAATCTCGTCGGTCGAAAGAAATCGACGAATATTTTGGACACGAATCCTTGTCCTTTCCAAACAAATTTCTCTAATCATCCTCCCTCTCTCTCTCTTTCTCTTTTCTCTCTTATCAGTCTCTAGATAATCTCTCGAACGAATAAACCGTACATACCCCCACAATGAAAAAAAAAAAACAAAAAAAACAAAAATAACAAAAAGAACGTACAATTTTTAAATCATGGGACTAGTCGTTTAGTAATTATCGCGAATGAATTACGCAGTGACTTAAGCAAACAAGATGGCCTTAAGGGGGTGTTGGCGCAATTTTTATTAATCCGCCACGATGAAAAACGTTAAGTAATAAAAACGAAAAACAACAACAACAACAACAACAAAACCAAAAAATGAAAATAAACAAGGCGAGACGATTTAATAATTTCACTGTCATGCTCGATGCGTTACGATTCTAGCGATCGCCTAATTAATCGATTAATTAAAAAAAAAAAGAACAAAAAAGAAAAAAATAACAAATTTGCTTTTCTCGTTTTCGTGTTTATAATTTGTAATAAAAGTTCCATTTCGCGATTCATTAACATTAAACACGGATTAACCAACATTTCAACCACTCGCAATTACTTTTTTTTTCCATTATCAAAATTACAAATTAATTCATCGATCAAACCGCGCAAATTAAAAGCGTATCGCATCGTGCTTTCGACCATCGTGACTTCGTCTCAGTCCCTACACGAAAGAGACGACAAAAATCGTTTGAAAAGAAAAAACCCAAAAACAAAAAAAAATTGAATCGATTCAAAAACTTTCCTCGCCAAACAAAAAAAAACAAAATCCACACACCTTTGCGAACGTAACGAGAAACTCGAAGAGAGCCTTGCGAAACGAAGGGAAAAAGAGCAAGAAGATTTGTGGAACGAGGGGAAAATTTGAAAAACAATAACCAAAAACAAGAAAGAAAAAAAAACGATTCAAAGCGACAAAAAAGAAAACGAAGAAGAAGAACAGAGAGAAATTAAAAAAAAATCGAGCGCAAAGTGATCTTATCCGCTTTAACGTCCGTAGATTATCGTAGGATATCGTCACTTTACTAGAGTGTGTTGTATAAATACGTATTAACGCACGTGTACAGTTGAGGGACGAGGAGGTTGAGGCTACACGCGGTTTCCACGAGAGATAAGTTTTTTATCGAGCAAAAAAAAGAAAAAAAAAAAAGAAAATGGCTAGTCAGAGAAAAAGGCGTATAGAAGCGTCGTAGATTTAAGTATTCGATAATTATCATTTAAACAAAACAACAACAAAAAAAAACGAGAATTTTTCAAATCTCGCGAGTCCGGGGGTTGTTTTTTCTTTTTTTTAAAATTTTTTCCATTTTTCTTTCCTTTTTTTTTTCTTCCTTCTGTAAATTATTATTGTTGAGAATTTTAACCAAGAAAATGTTGCATAACAAGTGAAAAGAAGTGGTGGAAAAAATCGTGAAGAGAAGAGTGAAGAAAATAAATATTAAAAAAAAACAGGATTAAGAAAAAAAAAAAAAGATGCAAAAATTTTGGGACCTAGTTTGTCTTGACCGTAATATTTTGCGAACTATAGTTTTGCCCGTGTCTGACATCGGGCGAAACGGGACCAAAAAAAAGACACAATCGTCACAGATCTCTCTCTCTCTCTTTCTCTCTTTTTCTCTCCCCTCCAACCCCTATTTTCACCCCCTCCCTTTCTTGATCTCTCTCTTTCTCTCTTTCTCTTTCTCTCTCTCTCTCTCTCTCTCTCTCGTCTCACCGCACTGGACACTACACGATATTTTTATATAGAATTCTTGAAAGTGCATTATAGTGCCAGAAAGACCACGCCAACTTAATCGATGATTAAAAAAAAAAGAAAAAGAATTAAGACGAACAAAATTATGAAAAATAAAAAAAGAAAAAAAAACAACCAAAAATAAGAATTTAAACGACGCTCCATATTGGAATAAGTAGGGAATTATGATAGATAACGTATAAGCGATTTGAGTCGATGTTCCGTTTCCAAAAATTAATTCAAAAAATTAATTAATTAAAAAAAAAAAGAAAATTAAAAAATCGATTCGAAATAAAACGAACATGACCGTTCGAAAATAGAATTTGTTTTCCTACTTTCGCATACGATAAATATTCATTTTTATCGATTCTCTTTCGAAACAAAAATTTTCCCAAACTTTATGGAACGAAAAAATAAAAACGAAGAATTAATAGGAAAAAAGAAAAAACAAAAAACGACTCAGCACATGCTAATGAATGCAACGAAGATATTAAAGTACTCGATAATTGATTATTCTTCTTCTTTTCTTCTTTTTAATTTCAAGAAAATATCAAAAAATCGATGAGTCGATTTTTTTTCGTTTTTTTTTGTTTTTTTTTTTTAATACTCGATGCCTAGACAAATTTTTTTCGCTCTACTGGTCCGTGGTACTACTTAATTTTTAAGAACAATATAGACGACTTCAACGACAAGCTCCCTCGACTCTCGACGTTGTTTTTATTTTTTTGCATCGCGACGTAAATTAAAAAAAAAAAACAAAACAAAAAAACAAAAAAAAATTATTTTTGCAGTTTCAAAAATTGTCAATCAGCGAAATTCGATGCGAGTGGAGTGTAAGGAAAATATCCGCAAATAGCGCGTAGAACGAAGTAAAAAACGAGAAGCCTACCGAGCGACGTAAAAGAAAATAAATAAATAAATAAATAAAAACTAATTAAAATAAAAATAATTTTAAAAAATAGCGCGTACCACGTCTCGTTGATCTCGTTGCGTTTTTCTTCCTCTTCGCGATCGCACTTACACGAACGCGAAATTTCCGAATAAAAAAAAATTGAATTTAAAACAAAAACAAACAAACAAAAACCAAAAATTCCCAAAATGGCTCTTTGAAAAAAAAACAAAGAAAAAGAAAATTCTCGCTCTTTCTCCCATTCTCTCGTATGATTTGAGATATGAACAAAAATCGCGTTGACCGTCGATATTCGACGACGGGGTGTGCGTGTATGTGTGTGTGTGTGTGTGTG
>JAPYZU010001103.1:0-19611 GCA_030523005.1 Tryphoninae sp. B BG-2022a | reverse complement strand
TCAACCAACCAAGAAAAATAGAAAAGAGTAAGTTACTAACTGACTCCCACAAATTATTGAATTGCGAGGACCACCTCGAGTTCAAAATTCCTTCTCAACTACAAGTCGAATTGCGTGGACCACCCCGAGTTCGACCATCCTCCAATACTCAATATTGAACTGCGAGGCCCACCTCGAGTTCGATCATCCTCCTACACAACCCATTGAACTGCGAGGTCTACCCCGAGTTCGATAGATTCTCCAAAGAATAAATGAGTTGCGAGGACCACAGCGAGCTCATTCCTTCCATCATCCGTCGAGTTGCAAGGACCACCTCGAACTCAGAGGATGCCTTCCTTACACATTAATCCAAATTCCCTCTAACTTCTGAGGACGCCATAGTCAAAAATTCATTCATCTGATCAAACTCTATTAGCCCGTTTCCCAAGACTCATTAGCTTTGCTAAGGTCAAAAATAGGGCAACTATTATGTTACTAGGACGTAACATTATTAAATGCTTAATTTCGTTCCTAAGAAGCAGTGTTACTGACGTCGAGCCGCTTGGAAAAAATTTTCCTATGAAACTAGTTGAAACTAAATGTCCTTTCAAAAGCAAATCAAATACTGTGATGGAAGCTATACAATTTGAGTTTAAAAAAGAGTTGGTGATTGAAAAAAAAATATTAGTTTAAAGGAAAAGCACGCCCGTTTTGCTCAAATTCAACTTGGGATGGCAGTGTTAAATTTAAAAACTGCTATCTTAATTATATACGTTTCTTTTAATACGAGCGTACTAGTGATTGATGTTTCATTCGATGAAGTTTGCACTTTTAATGTGTTGAATACCTCGAAGAAAATGTATGACGATAAAATGGTGCACTTCATACGCGCCAACAACGAAGACAACCCAAATAGAACAAGAAGGTCTAATATACAGATATTACACGTATATGTGTATATGATATGTATACGTCTATGATATGCAATTTACGTACATTATACAGTAAGCATTTGATATCAAATTATATACATTTATTATATGTATACGAAACATGTACCTTACCATAAAGATGAATCCAACTGCATTGCTGTCAATACAACGTATTTATATACGTATATTGTACGTGTTTTTTTTCTACGTATCTCGATGGAATTTTGTACATCATATTTGTTAAATATCTTACGATTGCGATTCTTAGATCTGAAGTTATTTAATGAACGTATAATATACGTATTCATCAAAGATTCAATGAGTTTTCTATTGATCTGAATTTGTATGCAATACGTATTAAACGTGTGAATGCAGAAATTGCTATACTTATAGATTGAAACAGATATGGGCTGCGCGTTTAATATACGTATATCTGCAAAACAATGATATGATCAAATCTTTGTGAAATTCCGTGCAGTTCATATACGTATAATATATTTGTGTTCAAACTGATCCATGACACTATACATTTAGAGGTATTATACTCGAGTATAATATTTGTCGATTCAACTATATCGATTGTCACCATTCTTTGATCGATATAAGTTCATCTAATGCAGGTACATATAAAAAATCAGGTATATGTTTACGCAAGTAACAATGTAGAGGAATATCGTCCTTATTGCAATAGTTGATGATAGGACCACTTATATCAATAACTGATGCATTTACGCGCGTATCATACAAACGTATGTCAAGCGCATATAGACGTATAATATAATTACATTATAACAATACTTGCGGATTCTTAGAATATATGTGCAACACTCTCACTAAAGTAGGAATGTGTTGTCGCTCGTGCGTCGTGTATATACATGCGCACATTTTTCTGAGAGAGAGTACGTGTTAGTATACGCGCGGTTTCTACGGTAATAGCGCGCCATCTTGTTTACTTGACGAGTTCAGACGAATTGACACCATGCGTCGTTGAAACACGTAATGCCGCTATAGACAAAAATTACCGGCCGGCTTTCGTTTTACATGTGGGAATATCATTGATACGGAAAATAAATAGTGTAAAATCTGTGTTGTGTAATAAATAAGGTAAGATATAATGACGACGCAGCAATCGATTTGTCGATATTATTAAAATATACTTTTAACACCCATATTTTTCTTGCCTCTGCAATGGAATTATTATATATTTTTAGCTCGACATTGTTTTCGGCAACGCCGACCATCAATAAGCTTGTGAATCGAAGTTCGTCACTTACAACTAATATATTCTATGGATACTGCATCACACGGCGTATCGACGCCGACGTGACTTTTTGCATAATCAAAAAGGCAAATTAAATTCTTTTAAACATTTTAACTTCGATGATTATTTACACGCAAAGGTGCTATGACATAAAATGAATTAATTGAATTGGCTAAAGAAATAAATTAATTGGCTTAATTTTTTAGAGGCGCTCTCTCAGACTTGCAAGGATATGGAGGAGAAAATATTCGAAGTTAGAGTCCGAGAATGGTTTCGTCAAGCACAGGGTCGCCAAAATAATTTATTAGCAAAACGAAAAAAAGAAATGGCTAACGCACACAAATAAAATGTATGAAATCAAAACTATCGAATAACAAACCATCTCACAATCAGTGATCTCATGAAACAGTATAGGTAACGGTGTCACATTTTGAGAATATGTTTGTTTTTATTTTTTATTATAGCGTTAAATTTCGCGTGATATTGGTTTATAAATGTTGCTGTTTTTTATTTTGTTTAGTTACTTGAATCAGTAATTTATTTGTGTTAAGCATAAAACTAACTTTTTGTTTCTTTGTTTTTTTTACTTCATAAATGTTTATAGAGCATGTACTTTCTTAAAGCAATATGGAAATAACGAATAAAAAGTTTCAGATGATAACAATGACCAAGAGTTGGATTTTATGATACATCTTGTATTTAAGACATTTATAATATGTCAAATATACGTTAATACCCAGTCGCTGTCGACGACTATAACATGTATTTAGTACGTATATTGAAGAGCTAAATGTTTGTCTAGTATACGTATAATATGTATATATTCTACGTTTGTTGAACAATGCATTTCATGTATTTTCGACGTCCTGAATACATAAAATATACCATTTAATAGACGTAGAATATATATACAGTATACGAATATTAGCCGGACACTTAGCTCTTCAGTATACGTATTAAAAACGTCTTACAATCGTATATTGCGACGTCGTTCTTATGTTTAATATACGTCAATGTTCTATCTAGGAATGATGAACATCGTTAGACCATTAAGCTAAACATAAAAAAGATTAACAAAAGATAAAAGGTGGTGATTAAAAAACAAGTCTGCGATTGGTACTACAATTATTATTTATAATTATGTTACAGTGCGTTACAAGGAAGCTAAATGTGTGCCGATAAAGAGAAGATGTGTTACAATAAAGAAACATTTTAAGAACTCAAACATTAATAAATTTATCGTCTTTTATTATAGGTAAAGATAAATTCACTGTGGCACATATAGCTGTAAAAAAATCATCTGCTCGTGGGATGAGATTCAGTGGCATTGGAACACCTATAATTTTGAATATTTTGATATGTTGATTAGTGAGTTCAATGCTTCCTTTCTCGATTTTAGCAGTAAGTAATGCCTCGTCTGTCGAAAATTGTTTTTTTCTGTTTTTTTTTTATGGTGGTATGGCCGCCATATTTCAAAGGCCTTATACATTTTGAATGATTTCGTTCGTAAAGCTCATTACTTTTATGGAATCCTTGATCCGCCATTACACTATCGCCCGTTCCCAATAGACTTCAAAACTTGCTTTGTTCTAATATATCATCGTCCATTGCTTGACCACCATACGGTTTGCTGACAAAAGAAATATTTCCAGACGGTGTTACATTAGTCATGATCTTACACGTATTAGAACGTTGTAGTGGGAATATGTTAAAACTTGACAGCAAAGCTTTGTAGGCTGCTGTACACAAATTTCAGTGCAATAGGACTGTCGAGGACCACCCAAACATTTTCAAAATTTTCAAAGCATTTTGGTAAATTTCCCAAAATTTCGTCTTTAGTTGCTCAACCAATCCCAAATTTTAAACACTGGCTCAACAACGATATTGCTTTATCAAATATTCGCTGGCAGTGCTTCGCGGTGTAGCAATTAAATATTAAAGCCAAAAATGAATATGAGCCGTTTTGTTTTAATTTTATGTACGTCATTAAAATTCACTCGAGTAAACTCATTCTTGTATTCGAATATGTGGAATCATTTTCAGTGACTTTTCTATCAACTTCAACGATGGTGTCTAGAATTTTCATTGTTCATTGTTTTGATCCCCGTAGTAGTACTCAATGCTTCGTTGGTTTCTATAAACATAGTTAAACTGGATCTCAAATCATCACTTTTTACTCGCACTCTGATATCTGCAAACTATTTCGGCTCATTTCCTATCGTTAGGGTAAGAGTGGCATGAAAGAGTCGCTATCATTTACGCAGTGGTTTTCAAATAAATGAGGCATTAATTATAATTTTTAAATGGCAACATTGTCAACTAGCGGCCACAAATATTTGACGCCGCACTGAAAACAATCGGGGTCGGCTTATCGTATAGGTATTGAAAATTTCGTTCTTCCAGTCAGTTTTTCAGTTAATTTTATTTGCTTTCTGACGTCTACACATAAACAACTAACAGCAATATGGTTATATTATAATTTTATGGATATATTAGCCCTTCCAGTAACAAATATAACAGGCTGAATTATTATTTCGTACTAATTTTCGAGGTTATATTTCTTACGAGAATATGTCTGAAAAGAGCCGGGCTATAGTACAATGAAAAAGCCGGCTTATTTTTTATTATATTTCAAGGCCTATATTTATTATTTATATGAATAATTAAATTATTTTGTCTGAATATTTTATTAAAAGAAACCGTTTTGTTACTTCAGAAAACAATGTCATCTAAAACAGCGAAGCCAAAAAAACGTACAAGATCCGCAACACCTACAATAAAGAAAGCTGTTAGTGAAGTAATCGAGAAAGGCCAGTCTATGAATAAAGCTGCCCTTTCCGGTAAGGTTTGAAGAGGTTGGTTTTGTTAGTTAAAATAGTTAAGAAGGTAAATTCTTCTGGCGAATCACATTATATCCATAATCAGATAACAAAAATAATATAGATAATAAACGTGTTCTTACTGTGGATCAAGAGAGCTTCCTAGCAGATTATTTAAAAACTAGATGTAAAACGTGGTATGTGCTTACAAGACAACAGCCAAAAGATAACAGTAGATTATGTGAAAGTGAATTTGGTCAAATAAATGGAAGGCACAAAGAATTAGCATTAAGAAAACTTGAAAATCTTACGGATGTTCTCACAAGATACAATTTTCCGCTGAACATAATATTTAGTGCCGATGAAACAGGCTGCAATACTGTAATCAAACCTCCCGAAATTATTGCTGAAAGAAGAGCGAAACAAGTCGAACAATTGTTTTTCATTAATGCTGCTAGTATTTGTTCACCATGAATTTTGGTATTTCTGCGAGTAAATTACAAGAGCATCATATTAGCTAATGGTCCACGAGAAGCTCTTAGATTAGCAAATGTTTCTGGATGAATGAATGAAAAATATTTCTGGAATATCCTGTACTATGGGTGAAGCCCTCCGAAGAAAATCTGGCATTGATCATAGTGGACAATCATAGTTGCTATATCAACTTCAAAATGGGTCACTGCGAGAGAAAACTATTGTAATTGTCACTGTCCCACTACGCTGTAGTCATAAGCTAAAATCCCTCGATGTCGCAGTATATGATTCCTTCAAAACCATGTATAGAATTACTATGAATGAGTGGATGTTGTCAAATCCCGGCAAAACTGCGACCATTTACCAAGTTGAACAATTTGTGAAAGATGCATATTTATCATCTTTCAGCCCTTGTAACATTACCCAAGATTACGATTTAAGTAAATTGTTTATTCAGAGTTGGTACTATTTAAAATAATATATACGATAATAAATGTTTTCAATAACATCCTTGTTAATTTACCATTCAAGTCCCTGCAATAACGATTTGGCTCTTTCAAAACTTCTGTCGGTTCTATCAGTGCATATGTGTTCCTGAAAAAGAAGAACCTCTCATTTTTTTATTCAATGCTCAGAATTCAAAGAAAGTTATTTTTTTGAATAATGGCTTATAACATTACGTACATAAGCAATCAAAATGATACAAGTAATATTGTTTATTTCCATTAGTATTGTTTGCCGTTTCTTTAAAAACTGCCTCTTTTATGCCATGCTTCGAGTACATCTTCGACGCAATAATGATTCCCTTCGACGTGGTCCATATTTTCCAAAATGTTCTTGGTGTCCAAATTCTGAGAATCTAACAAGGAACAACACTTAGGTGTCCCTCTCTGATTTTGTTGAGACTTTGGTATGTGGTAGAGTATCGAAAACTAAGCGATACGTATTTTTTTTATCAGCGGAAAAACGGTTTTAGGGGGTGACACACACCCTCAAAAATTGTTTTTTTTTCATTTTTCGGCGATAACTTTTTAACGACACCAGATATTTAAAAAATTCAAATTGTAACAACCCTTATTTGTTTACGTACTATACATTGGAGATGAGAGCTATACAAATAACAATAAATTTCATGTTGTTTATTGCAAAATTCGAATTTTTTCAAACGTATGTCCAAGAATTTTTAATCGATTGAGATGTAAATTTTCATACACGTGGACGATGGAAAACTAACGGATACGTATTTTTTGTTTTTTCGATATCTTACAATTAAGGGGTTATAACTACCCTTCGATTTTTGAGGCAAAAGCATCGTGTACTCAGCTAGCATTATGGATTTCCGGGGTAAATTCACGCCATTATTGACGTTTGTGTGCATGTTTGTAAATATCTCGCCCTCGCCCCCCCCCCCAGCCAACAAAAAATTTAGAAGCGAACCACCCTTGTGTTTATTTTCTCCCCACCCTCTATGAGAACCAGGTGGATCTAATTGAGGGAAACCTATTCTATTTTGATGGTGATACAAAAATCTAGCTGGGGCGTTTTTGCATTTTTTTCAAATAGTTTAAGGGGGTAAACTACCCTCTACCTTACGATATCAACTGCGAAAACGCATTCAATGAACTATAAAACTAGGTCGGCGCATAGATATCAAGTCATATCACGTTATGGCTGAGCGAGCGGAGTCGCGCAAATTCGACAAAAATGAGGCAAACGTCTAATCTAAACACCGGGAATGCATCTTTATGTGTGCATTCTTTTCTTTAAATGAAAAAAGATTATCCTATTAAAGAAAATAAGTGGAAAAAGTATTTATCCGTGCGCGTATAGAAAACATGTTTCTGATAAACATTAGAAAAGTGAGGAGTAAGAGGCAAATCGACGTCCCCCTTCCCCGGACCCTGTTGAGATTAATGCAAAATAGGCATTAGAGATTAATAAAGATTAATCCATGAGAGACTAATGTGAAATATACATAGGTATCCAAAACCATATTCATCAGTATAGCGTGGCAACTTTTTAAATCGCCAATGAAACGGAAAACAGAGAGAGGTTCGATTACCCTCTTTCGATCAGGGTCTCATATTGAGTTCGCTACATGAGGAAACGTCGATTCGGAGTTGTTAGAAATATTTTGAATCGGTCAAGACGTGTTCAATGGGAAAAGAGCAGCCCTGTAAGAAAGTTCGGGTAGAGGGTAGTTTACCCCCTTAAGGTTGCTATTTGGAAAAAATGCAAGAACACCCCAACTAGATTTTTGTGTTACCATCAAAATAGATCATCCTTTCCTTCAATTAGATTCACCTCGTTCTCATAGAGGGTGGGGGAAAAATAAACACAAGGGTGGTTCGCTCCTTAATTTTTTGTTGGGGGGGGGGGCGAGGGCGAGATATTTACAAACATGCACGCAAACATCAATAATGACGCCAATTTATTCAGGAATTCCATAATCCTAGTTGAGTATACGATGCTTTTGCCTCAAAAATCGAAGGGTAGTTACAACGCCTTAATTGCGAGATATCTGAAAAACAAAAAACCCGTATCCGTTAGTTTTCCATCCTCCGCCTGTATGCAAATTTACATCTCAATCGATTAAAAATTCTTTGAGATACGTATGAAAAAATTCGAATTTTGCAATAAATAACATGAAATTTATTGTTATTTGTTTGGCTCTCGTCTCCAATGTATAGTACGTAAAAAAATAAGGGTTGTTGCAATTTGATTTTTTTAAATATCTCGTACCGTTAAAAAGTTATCGCCGAAAAATGAAAAAACCCCAATTTTTGAAGGCGTGTTTCACCCGCTAAAACTGTTTTTCCGCCGATAAAAAAAAATACGTATCGCTTAGTTTTCGATTCTCTACCTCATACCAAAGTTTCAACAAAATCGGAGGGGGACACCTACGTGATGTTCCTTGTAAGCCTCTTGAACATTCTTTCCGATGATTTTTGTTTTTAATCTTTTTTTGGGTTCGCACTCTCCTGTTTTTTCTATCATTGGCTCAACTGAACTGCAAAGCATATTGTGTGATGGGATTGTAGTCTTCTTTAAATATTTTACGTGGGGCGGAATGTCTGTAAAATATCAATTCGTTACATAACTAACGAAAGGAAAACTTGTTTATTTTGATATTCATTCCGTTTCATTCTTTTCTTAGTGTAACATTTATATCTTGTAGAATATATACTATTTAGACTCATAGTTAATCTCAAAAATGCATTCTACTCATCCGGTAAAATGTAGTCTTTTTTTGAAAATACGATGAACATACTTTCATGTGAGAATTTATTTCACAAGCAATCCTCAAAGCGCTCTTCCATGCTTGGAGTTGTTCTACTTTTTCCATTTCACCAAATAAATTTTTTTGGCATACGCAACATGCATGTTTTTGAGAGAAACTATGAAACGTTAATCACGGTTTTTTTTTAAAGAACTCTCACATCCATATATGCATCATTCAATTCTTTTTTTAGATGGTTTACGAGATGTAAAGACACCTACTTCTGTCATATTTTGTTCAATTTCTCAAAACCACTGACATTAATTATTTCGTTGTAACGAGAGCGATGCACCCCGGTTTTAGTTTCAAAATATACCACCAGATATCTTACGAAATTTGTCAGGTCCCAATAGGGGCGAATTGCAATCATGACTACCGTTTTTAGGAGAATTGTGTTATACCCTGGAGGACTACTTTAGATCAACTGAACAAAATGATTTGTTTTCGAGACAAAATGAAGTGGAAATAAAAAAGAACTCATAGTTACGTGATGCCGAAAAAATGCGATTGGATTCACTTGTTACTTTATGTCTCCGAATTTCTGAACTCTCGACTCTCTCGGTCTCTCTCTCTCTCACTCTCGCCCTGCTCTCTCATTCCTTCACTTCGCATTCATCGGGGCAAATCCGCTGGCTCCCTCAATGCCAGGGACGTGCGGTGATTCGACTGACTATGCGGCAGCCTGTGCTTCATGTTGAAATCGTCGAAGTAATTGTACAGAGTGGATGGTCCTCAGTTTTTAATTGTGTTCGTTAGCGAGAGTAGCGTGCAGTAACGTACATCATTATGGACGTCCGGGTCGAATATGCGGGGAGCTTCTCGCGGTGCCGCGCGTATTTTTAGAGTGCCACATTCAGCGCCACATCGTTCTACTTTCTGGTTTGCAGACAGATGGAGCATATACATACATGCTTATGTGGTGATTCCACAACGAAGTCAAACAGCACCACATTTTTTTATTCATTTACTATTCTGACCGCTGTTTTATGCCATAAGAATAGATGCTGTAGAAAATGTTAGATTTGCTTGTAATGGTACCTAATAGCGTTTTTTAAATAGATGTACCAGTCAATGTATTCGAAGCAATGATATTTTGGCGACCTTAAGATAAAACCGATAATTCTTATTTCCAAGAAAGTGAAGGTTGATGCCACATTTATCTACGTCTCGACACATAACAAAGTTCACATTTACCGGAAGGGAGAAGTTTTTTTTACTTTTTATCGTAAGGGTTATATTTATGTCATGAGTACTTTTATCCCTTCACAGAATAAAAAAAAAGAGGAAGCTCATTTCAAAGTCTCTCTCATCACGTGTAAAGGCTTATTTTTTCGGTTTTATTGAAAATTTCTTCTTGGGAGTGAAATTAACATACAAAAGTGAAGTTTTTACTACGGATTTATTCATATTTTGAGCACACTTCAAATTTTTTTCCGGTCAGAATGGTGGCTCCTTGCTGAGGTACAGAGTAACTTAGCCACTTATGTTAAAAAAAAAAAGATTTTTTGCGATGCACTCTATTGCAGGCGTTCTGCTTACCTTAAACAAAAAATCAAACGACATTTTAATCTGTGAAATATAAACTAGTTTTTGACCTAGAATTATTTAAAAAACATTGCAAAGTAAAGTTTTGACATCCTGTTGAAAATTGTTCGTAAATTTGGTTGTTTTTTTGCGGTCTCATTAATATGAAAAAAACGGCTCGATGAATCAGACTTATCTTAGCTGAGAGACTATCAAATACGAGTACTAAATAAGTCATTAAAATTCCAAAGGGATTTATTTAATTGAGTTCGAGATATTGTGGCCATCGGTTGAAAAAATCCAGTGTTGAGAAAAATGCGTTTAAAGATTGAACTATAATCGTTACCAATACAATTTTGACTCACATTTAATCTGTTATGCCTAGTCCATAAAGTTAACTGTCAGGTTCCTCAAAGCTCATTCAAATGATTCGAGAGTTGAAGAACTGATTTCTCCAATGCCTGAACTGATTTCTCCAAACCCTGGTCTTTTCAACGCCGTAACTACTGAACGACACCGATATTCGATAAATCCCTTTACCCACATATTCTACACTATATTTAAGTACAATGCATATAAAAGAAAAATGAATTTTGCAAATCCTCTCACGGGATGCCCGCATTAAGCTGTCTGCATTGTCCGAGCTTTTTGAATGCGAAGTTACCTCATATTTTTGTTTAGGTTTTAGGATCAAATGATGAGAATTTAATTGTGATGTATTTTTTTTACTAAAGCTTATGATAATTGGGCTGTCGAATTGTAATGTTTTTATTGGCTCGTTTGGGAAAAGCCCGAAGTCATAAAGACCCATAATATCGCGACAATGTTATTATGCACATGTTATTGATAAATATATCACTGTCAACTTGAACGTTTTTGCCCGTTTGTGCGCGTCATTGCAGTGGTGATTTTCGAATTACTTTCGTAATCGTGAACCTTGACCAGAGAATCTTTGAGCTATAGCCGTTCTAGTCAGGATTTGTTGAACTATAGCTGGACTTGGCATACGCTCATGAGCTATAGCCGTCCATATCAGGCTCTTTTGAGCCACAGCCGCCCTCCCGGTTAAAGGTTTATTTTCATCAACCTCGTCGGTTGGACGTCCGCTGCCATATTAATGAGCTTTTTCAACCCCGTTGCTTGGTGTATATCGAGCTTAGGCCCTGCCGCGCGTATATGTCGCTGAAGCGTGCCGATCGAACGGCGACCTAAAACAAAAAAACTAAGCGCCCGCGCCTGCCCACTCGTCGATGCTAGATCTGGCATGAATGTTAACACGAGTCGCCAGGATACGGCGTTCGAGACGTTACAATGACGAGATTTTGGAGATGCTGCAATTTCGCGATACTTCAAAGAATGATTATTCACTATATACTATCAATTAGTTTAGTCTTTAAATTTGTATTCACATTTATAAAAATAGTTCTGGAAATGTCGTAAACGATACATTACTAATAATTTTCACCGGATACAACTAATTATTTACATTCTTTTCATTTTACTGTTTGTTCATAATCTTTCTGTTTTTTTTTTTTTTCGTAATTCTTTGGATTGCAATTTGCATTGCAAGCTTTTGCCGAAACAAGTTTAAGTTATTAGCATTTGCCTGGACAACAATACTGCATATTGACCGATACAAACATTTCATTTAAATCCTAATTTTACATCGTGGATACATTCACGTCAATCGATACCAACCTATTAAGCTACGTATTTTATATCGTATTCTTGTTGTACATTTAACTTTTATTTAATTATCGCCTTTAATATTGGTACAAGCCCTGACATAGAAGTAGTTTTTGCTAGTTATTTGGTGATCTAACTATCCAATAATTTGATTTTTTATGATTTCAGTACTTTTTATTTCTCTTTGAGGTTTAATGAAAAACAAATAATGCTTAACGTAACGAAATACCGTCAAACCTGGGTGAGCGAGGACTGAATAAGCAAAAAAACTCTATAAGTGAGATTAATTGCCAGGTCCCGTCATTTTAGCCCTCGAAAACCTCTATAAGTGAAAAATAGAAACCTCTATATGAGAGAGTCGTTTTTCATGCCTGAACCTCTATAACTGAGACTGACACGGGCCCTATACCTCTATAAGCGAGAATCGAGCATATTTACTATCTGTTACAATATGTTTTGTTTTCCACGAAATTCGTGGCAAATTCGTGGAATACAAAACAAATCGGAGAGGCAGCTATAAGCTCGGGATGGATAGGCGGAGGCAAGAGGCTGTAAATGTACTGGAAACTCTTTATCGGTTTTTTGAATTTTCGGCGGTTGATATAAAAGATATTTTCCATAAAATTTATGAAATTGAAAAACACGTACAAACTACGAAAACAGTAATACAAAAAAAATTAACCGATTTCTTTAAGTATCAGTAGTATACTTATTAATAATCAGTATAACGATATATATGTAATCGTTTTGTTTTTATGAAGAAGTATCTCTGCCAAATTCATATAAAAAATGTATACATATACGATATATCTATCACCGTTCTTTGTATTTGTGTACACCTCAGTAAGCGAGGAAACCCGTTCCTGCATCTCTATAAGGGAGAAACTCGGTTAAGTGAAAAACCTCCATAAGCGAGAAAAAGATTCTGGCCCCTTGAACTCTTGCTCATCCAGGTTCGACTAGATAACTTAAACATTTTTATGTAGTTTGTATGGTGACAGCGGTGATGGAACGCTGCCAAGTTAGGATTCTGACGAGTATTCCGTCAGGTTGATGCAAATTGGAGTTTATGTTTCAACCTTGACCGGGGTTCTTTCCAACAATTTTATATGATAAAACATATGCACGTATACATTTACATATTTATAGTCAATCATACGATGATAAAATTTTGTTCAAAATATATGGAGACAATCAATGGATAAGTTAAATTATTATCTGTCAATTCGTGAAAAACATTTAACTGAACTACAAGAAGAACGTCCACACTTGACCCATGCGAAAAGCTTCAATTGTCTGCAATTGTGACCGCAAAATTGATCGATATATGATTCCAACACGTTGTACATCCCTATTCTCCCGATTTGGCTTCGTCGAACTACGACTTTGCAAGGAATCGATAAACTGGAGCAGAGTTGTTCGAAGTGTATGATCCCAAAACGATGCTACGTTCAAAAATAAAAAAAAAAGGTTTATTTCGAAGATGTCAGTATTTTTTATTTTTGTACGAACTATTAAAACTACCCGCTTATAGATTCACACCGAGTGAATTCGAGTTTAATAGACTTTCTGCAGTTGCACTTTTTAACATCATCATTTCATACCCCCGGCAGTTTTGGCCTCAAGGCGGCTAAGGACACGTGAGCGATATGCTAGTGAAAGATATCGGCCCAGTGCAAAATGCTGCGTAAGACTGTAACGGGAGGAGTCAAAGATCCTGTGCCCCAGACCCCCGTCATAATGGCGAAACGGTTTAATTAGGAAGTTCGAGTGAAATGGCAGCTGTCCTTCGTAGAGGAAAGTTTCTTTGCTCTACCAACCCCCTGATCGCCCCTCCTTGCTCTTTCTGCTTCTTCATCGCGCCCCCCCCCCCCCGCCTTGCACTTGCTACAGCCTTTATATCTTCTCGCGTGACTCCGCTATTGCAAGAGCCAAGAAGTATTTCATGTTAACCTCTCTTGGCGATACCTCTCCTCGTTCCATTTCGCTTAGTCAAATCGCCAGCCTTTCCCTCTTCAACTTCTCTCTACCTCTTTGCGTTTCCATAGAAATTTTCGGCTCGTCTCCACTACTCACGACCTCTTCACTCTCTGCATAACATAACGGTATACATGTTATACAGCACAGGAGAGCCGAATAAACCACTGACGAACACCGCGCGTCTCTCATTGCAGCGCCATCAGTCTCCTCCATCCGAGACAAGAGAGCACCACAGCCGCTCCCGCGGTTTAATAAGCAAAGTTTTAAGGAGAGAGGGAGAAATAGCGACACGCGGAGCAAACCAGGGAACACATCAAGCGCGCCACCTATAGGCAGATAGGCGAAGAGTGCGCTACTCTGGCCGCACTGCTCTCTCGTGTCTCTTTACTTTCGCTACCCATTCCACTGGTTCTATACAATTCTCCAGTCTCTATGTACTCCGCTCCAAGACCATCGGCATCAGCAGCATTCTCTCATCATGGCCATCGGGACCGCCGAGAAGTCAAAACTTTGACAGAGGAGCAGAGAGCAAGTAACGAGAAAATAGCGTTAACTCAGTGCAATTTAGGACGAGGCGCTCTTATTCGTCTTACAATCAGCTCGCACTGGCCTCGGCTAATCGCCGTTCTTATTCGGCCAAGGCCAATCGCGATAAGCGCATACATTTGGGAAGTCTGTTCTGGTTGCGCACGGCATCGCCGATGTTTCAGCTGCACTTGCTGCTATCGTTAACATTCTAATATCTTCTAAGATTATATTCGATTCGGTATAAAAAACGTAGGGAGCTGGTGCAATTTCGTTCTTCATCTTGATCATATACTGGGTTACCGGTGATCGTATTTTATGGCCAGCTTATGAATCTAGAAATCTATTTTTCCTATAGTCGCAATATAACCAAAGTTCCTTATCGCCGGAAATACATTCCGCAAATACGCCGCGAATACAGAAACTATGATTACGGAATGATGATTTGTACGGATTCACAGAGGATGCATTCCAACGTTATAAAATAATAATAAATATCCTCATTAAAACAATAAAATAAGAATTTTTTAACGATATTAACTATTATTATCAGGCTTAGGCAATGGTTTAAAGAATGTAATATTTTTTTCCTCATTTGCCTCTTTCAATG
Organism: Tryphoninae sp. B BG-2022a; assembly: GCA_030523005.1. Lineage (NCBI taxonomy): Eukaryota > Metazoa > Arthropoda > Insecta > Hymenoptera > Ichneumonidae > Tryphoninae sp. B BG-2022a. The sequence continues at coordinate 4,541 of JAPYZU010001103.1, read as the reverse complement.
GGTCTTTCAATTCAGATTAATATTCAGTTGTGGCATTGTCTTTTCAAAACAATACTCCTTTCCATAGATTGATCAATTTTGATAAAGAAGTCACAAATTTAATTTGCCATCTATAAACCTTCACTCAGATTTTTTTTAAGTTTAATATTACCTTTTCAGTGCTCGGTGAATCTTTCTTTTCAATGGAATGGGCATTTGACATTTCCTCCAAGTTGGTTTCAGTCAAATCTTCATCTTGCGGTTCAATCAAGTTTTGGATGTCTGCGGGCGGAGTATACGATGTTTGTAGTAAACAAATGCAAACGCGAAGGGGTGACCTTAGTGCCGGTCGAGCGTTTGCCGTATTTAACACGAACGTCGCATGCCTTATCTCGTCGGACGCACGCACTTATTGTTAGATCGTACCTTAACGCGACCACTGCAGATTTTCTTAAAGAATTGTTGGCCTTGTGACAATAAGATTTGTTTGTTTATAAATACTTTGATACCTACTTGTATGTTTTTATAGATAATTATTAGTGAATATAAATATACGTAAATATTATTCAAAAAATCCAATATGTTTCGCTAGTTTAGGATTTGCGAACAAAGAAATTTTTAGCCGCAAATGCAAGTAGTTACAATGTTTTAATCGGAGAATACTGAAAACGCGACTATCAGAACCGTAAATAAGAAGCTTTAGCTTGTAATGGTCTCGCCAGCGCTCGAGCGGCGACCCCCAAAATTATAATCGGCGTTGACCGATCCCCCTCTGTCTTTCCCCGCGCCACGCGCCTAGAGGAAAACTTTCCTAACGATTAGGCAGTCGATCGCGACCAATATAATAGCGTGGTCACTGTACTTTATCGTCTCCAATTTATATAAGTAAGTTTTTATAACCTCGCTGATTCATATGTGCACATAACATGGTATTCTGTATTGTATACCAGCCCTCGCGATGCCTCTGTTAAGCTAACCGCCTAAAATTGCCTTAATTAGAGCAAAGCCTTTATTTTCATATCCATAAAATGAAAGTATTTATAAGAAATACCGAATTCGTTTGTTAATAGAATAACAGTATATATAAGAAATACCATACTTGTTTAACGATAGTATAAACACATGCAAAGAAATGCGATGCGCTTTCACAGAACAAGGCCTGCATAGTCTCCCAATATTAGAAACACCGAATGTCTAGACTGCGTAACCTGACCTTGTGTCACCCAGACTGCAAGACCACCACTTCAGATACTTCTAACAACTTGTAAGAACTAATTATAACGACGACCCTTAGTTTGATAAACTCCAGAGCCACGTATGTCACCCGCTTTCTGACCATCACTTTCCCACAAAAATTGAGCATCGGCGACTCATAGAGCGACTTCGAATGCAGATTCGTTAACTGTACTTCGTGCAGAGCGGGCCTCTCTCTGAAACCCATCTGACTGGAGCTCGGTACAATTAGTTGTTACGCCAGTTGTACTCCACGTTTTATATACGGGATGATAGTTTAAAACTTTGTTAAATCAAAAATATATCATTCGCATCCGCTTGAAATGAATATCATTGTAATAAAATATTAAATAAATCATTACGTGCTAACACTCGCGGTCATCTCCTTTGTGTTAACCCGAAAACATCTTGTGATACCTAAACAAGCTTTGATTCTTCGCCTGTGCACATCGTATTCATGAAGGATTATCCTCCTTCTTCGAAGACATCGACGGCTACAACTACGAAGTCAATAGAAGGGAAACACACCTTGCCTACCATCGATAAACATTTCGATAAGTATCCACACACACACACACAATATTCATTTCACTCCTCATATCGGTCCTGATACTGACTACGAAGGAAGACTGCGCGGTCTATAAAGACACTGTTACGCGTATTACCATTCTGACACGTAATACAGCCCTGGAAAGCCTTTACAAAAAAACTTAACCCGGCGATTCGAAAACCATGGGTTCTTTATGAGATGAGATATCTTGCGATGTGTACATTGCACGATGGCAGAGTTAATATTGAACGCCAGTTGGATTTGAGTCATCTTTGAGCCATTTGCGTAACACCTCGAATTATAAGATCGAAATTGTATTCATTATAAAATTGTTAATCTGTGTCATAACCGTCTTAAGTTGAGCTTGCGTGTGTGCAAATAAGATTTGTTATCGTTAATATATGGTGTGTATGCTATAAATTTGGGAATTTATTTCCGCCAGAGTTTTCCCAGTGAATACAAACCGACCCCATCACTCGAATTTCATGTATGTCAAATATCCCGGTACAAAAAATATTACAAGCTGTACCTCATTTTTGTTGTTTCGCTAGAATGCCATAGTTATAATAGAAAATGAGGGCATACCATTATTACCCTTCGTCAGCATTTTTTTTAATTGATATGACTCGTGTAATATTCGACGCTCTATACCTGACTGATTGTGTAAAAATACCCGATACGTGAGCAGATCTTTGATCACAAGATTTGCAATTATATTTCAGCAATAATTAAACAGAGCCGCAGGGGAGTGCATGCGTATGGTTTATCTTATTGTATACAGAAATGATTATATAGGTGCTTACGTTCATTACTTATGCCTTTGATGAATAATTTTTAGATTTGGAATAAAAATTAGCATCCGATGTATAATGAACGAGAATTTTTTTAGTCAAAAAGGCTTTGAGTATAGGAGAAAACAAAAATAATATACATTTTGTGCCATACCTAAGAGATATTCACTATAGCGAAATTTCAAATTTTGTTTACCGCTTTATATCGCATTATTCCGCATAGTTTAAACAATTTTTATTAGAGAAAGTCATTCAGTTAATGTTGATGATATTATTTTTCCAACGTACAGCTACTTAAGAAATGGACAAACGTCATATTGAGTACACGTGCGTTATCTTTATACTTTGGAAGTTCCAAACAACATGGCGTTAAACTGTCATTCAAAATAAAATTTTAACTGAGTGTACCAATTCCTCTTAATTTTACTAAACATGAAAATAAAAATTTGACATTGATTATTTGTTTCAAAGAGTAAGAATAATATGAGGTCGGAACATTTTATCGGAACTTCGAATACTCCGATTACAAAAAGGTGTACACTGAAGCTTTGCACAATCATCCTCACAATTTTTTTTTCAATAAATATAAAATCCATATAATCAAAATATGTTGTCTGTACCGCATAACGAGTAGCGCGAGTTGAAATTCCATATACTGAATGAAGCCCCTGATCTGCACAGTGCTGAATTTGACATCACGCTAACTTAGGCTGGGAGCACACGAGCGTTTTTTGAACGTCGTTTCGACAGACGTTTATTTTGATGGACGTACTAAGGCTGGCGATACGCGAGCGTTTTATAACGTTCGTTACTACGGATGTTTATTTTGACGGACGTACTAAAATGAACACGCGAACGTCAACCAATTTTTTCCATCATAGCTTTCTTCTAGAAAATTTTCGCCAGAACGTCTTTCCTCAATGAAAACTAGCATAAAAGTGCATTTGGCGGCCATTTTTCGAACGCTCGTTCAGCCGTTCGTACCTCACAATGTATTTTTCTACAACGTGCATTAATATGTTCAGCCGTTCGTCGTAGCGAGAATATGCTACAGCGATTTCGAAAGGTGTTGTGTGTAGACTATACGGTGAATACATAAAAACTTGCCAACCAAGCTCTCGCAATTATTGATGAGTTATCAAAGAAGGTTGTGATCAGGTGTTGTCACGATGGAGGATAACGCCTTTCCTATTATTCAATACGGGCCGTTCTCTTTTAATTGCCTGGCATAAACTCTCTAGTTATCTACAGTAGAGTTGAGAATTAATTGTGCGATCAACTGGAAGTAGCTCTTGGTGGATGGTTCCCTTCCAGTCCCACCACAAACACAGCATAGTCTTATTCCGTGTCAACCCTGGCTTCGCGGATGATTCACTATCCTTTATCTACGATGTTTTACGCTTTCAATTGTCATATGTGATCTATTTTTCATCACCGGTTTCAGAAATGGTTCGAATTCATTGTGTTTCAGCAGCACATCGTAGATACTAATTCGGTCTATCATGTTTATCGTGTTCAAATCATGAGGAATCCATACATTGAGCTTCTTTTTGTAGCCGGCTTTGTGTAAATGATTCAAAACAGTTTTGCGGTTAATTCCTCCCTCCATAACAATATTGAGCTATGTACTGCTGATATACTTATCTTGCTGAACTTTTTGAAGAATATTATTAACTTTGTCAATGGTTGGACGGCCAGAGCGGGGATTATCTTTTACATCTAAATTACCAGAACAAAAGCGAGCGAACCATTTCCACGCAGCAGATTTTTATAAAGTTCCTTCACAAATTTGAGTTACTTACATTTAACACCGTCTATCGGAAAAAAATACCACGAACGTTTTCCCAGACCCAATATATGTATTGAGACGCTAAACGTCTCATATAAAAATACAGTACTGATCAAAATAAAGTACTCACTTCCAAAAGTTTCACAATTCTCCGAATATCTCGCTGGGAATATGGTAACGGGTTGTAAGAAAAATATAA
>JAPYZU010001102.1:0-25418 GCA_030523005.1 Tryphoninae sp. B BG-2022a | reverse complement strand
ACGCTTCTCGGCGCGCTCTGATTGGTCCGATTTAAAAAAACTATATCTCGTAAATTATTAACAATATCCCTAATGTTTATTTGCAACTTTTATTCGTAACGAGCCCATGTACCTGGAAATGCCGCCTGGTAGCCCTTACGCAATTCACCCTGTATATGCACACGTAAGATGTTTCAAATGCGATCCGCCGTTTTTTTCCCTTTCGCGTTGCATTGCGACAGTCTGGTGTACGGGAAAAGAAACGAAACATATGTGCCGATGGACAGACACATTTGGAGGCTTGCACGAATCCGTCGAGGTACTTTGAATTCCGGTCGCGGCCGCGGCCTATGAAAGTCCGCGACGCTTGGAATTTGGCCAAAGCCATGCGAGGAAACGCCTTGTTGACTCTTACGCTTCTTCTTCGACCATTGATCAATTTCCGCATGCTTCAAGATCGAAATCGTTAGACGGAGAACGTGCGAACAAAAAGTTTCATCCTTTTTAATTTGCATTATTCGATTGTTTACTTTATTTATATTATTCGTTTTTGAATTTCTTTGCGTATTTCATGCGTTCTATTTTTTTTAGATCATTCCATTCTCTCCATTCTAGAAGATATTTACCGTTTTATTGGCATATGTATGATTTCAAGTTTTACATTAAAAATTGTACAAACGAGCGAAATAATTTTTCTAGCGACATAAGTGTAGTCGCTCGCCAATCCCGGCAGAATATCCTGAGAATTCGAAACGTGTCCTAACAATTTCCAAATACTGTCGATAAATTTTCAATAAATTCTAAAGTGAAACCGTAAATAATTTGGCCGCATAAATCTCGTCATTTCATCGATCAATTGTGGATTAAATTCATCTACAAAGGCTCCGTTAAAATCAATCTTGAAACGCTAGGTCTGAACATTTGATCTAGAACATTTCCTTGGTTCCATCGGTTTTTCTGCTTTTTAGGAAATTGGAGTTGACAGAATGATATAGCGTTTTGATGATCGGTATCTAGACTGGATCACAGATTGAAATTCGTGAATTCCGTTAAAGCCTAATGTAACGAGTCGCCAGTGTTACGGATCGATAAACGAGGAGGTCAGGGCTGACGTAAAGTGACATTTCGCGTAGGTCCTTAATTACGAGTCTCCTATAGGTTTGGTCTACGTGTACGTATGGCATACATTCGCAATGTTGTAAGTAATAGCGCAATAATACCGGAGTAGGTACCACGAGGCGTCTTTACACTCTTGACAGGTGCTTTCTACGAGGTTCTTCCCCGCTCGATCCCCGGATCCTAGCTCATTTTAATACGCGTCAATGAGTCCAAGAGCGTCAGTAAAAGCGTGAGTGCATTGCGCTCGATGGCGGTAGGCAGAGCTCGATAATTTCAATTCTGATTTCGCTTCGCCGAGCCAACAATAGAATTCAATCTATGGTTCGTCGCCATTTCGTGTTGATTTCATACGAAGATAAATTATTTTCAATTATAGATCGGAATGATTTTTATTCGCGTCCCTCAATTTTGTATCGATTATTGTTAAACCTATCTAGAATTATGTTTCAATCAAAATTACAATGTTTGAAAAAACGATATTAATTAGACGGATTTACTTATTATTTATTTACGGGTATTATTATAGCTCGATATGCTTTATTTTTCAAATATTAGACATTGTTTCTTCGGTGAAACGTAGTTTTATATGAGAGATGTGCGAGCGCAATTTAGCAAATGCGAAAAATAATAAAAATAATATTTAAACTGTTTTATACTATATGAAAGTTATAAACAATTTAAACAAACATATAAGTTGCTATATTTATTTAATAACGAAGATAATAAATAATACAATTGGGTGCCCCCCCCCCCATCGTTTTTAATATTTTCAGTAAGAAGGTTCGACATATTGGGAAGAACCGATCTGATCTTCTTCGTTTCAAATTGAGATTTCTTCAAAACTATTCAACATTTTTGGATGATTTTTGAAAATATTTGTCAGAAAGATTCTATTGATAATTCTGTATAGGGTTTTTGGGGATATTCGAAATAGAAATTTTTTGAGACCAGTTGAAAATCGAAAAACATTGGTTCGAAAAAATGCCTATTTATACTAAATATAAAAAAAAATGCACGCACAACAAAAATGGTCAAAATCGGACGTACGGCCGATTTTGTTGTGCGTACATATTAAAGTGCTATAAACAATGTGTCGAGCCATTTTTTTGATATTCTGTTTCAGAATTTTTTAACAACGTTTGGAAATGTTCTAAACAAATAAATCACATTTTTTTGCCTTCAAATATATTTTTTTCAAGTCTGAATCGTTTTTTCAAAGAAATGGCTGGACACACCCTTCGTTTGGATGTACTGGTTATGTAAAAATAATATGCCGATACGATGAGTAGATTTCGAGAAAAAGTACATTGCGGGTGAAAAAACAAAACTTTTCAGGAGACACGATTTTCTGTAAAAGTTTGAATTTCTAGTGAATTAAAACGCTAATATAAAAAAAATTATTTAATATATTTGCACTGCTCAGAATTTCATGAAATTTGAACCACGTGTCAAGAAAGACGTTGACTATCAGAATAAAAAAAATAAGAAAGATGAATTTTTTTGACGCTGCAACATGTCGAAATTTCTTAACCAAGTTAAGAAAGAAAGTACTATACGTACTTTCCAGGTGCTCCGTTGAAATCAGTTTCATAATGTGAAATAACGATTAGTTCGACTGAATCGCATACGCAATGAGGCGAATGAAACTGAATTGCGATTGATGAATTGTGAACAAGAGGCGCAAAATATAGTCGATGAAAATAGTAGAATGTGCATTGAGGAGCGAAGTAAACAAGGTGGGGGTAAAGTGAAACTGAGTAGGGGGGAAAAACCGGACAGTCGACGTGAGGGGGAAAAGAGAAAGGCCACAAATTACCTGTCTTATGTCGTCATAGACGTCCTTGAGGTCGTCCTCGAGGAGTCGGTAAGGGTCGACCTGGTAATCGAGCAAGGATCCCGGCTGTTGGGTCTGCATCGAGCTCATCCCTCGGCTCGTGCCGATCCTGCGCTCTCGACTTGCCGTACCATTCTGAAAAAAAATGCAAAGAAAAAAATACAATCCATTCGCAAGAAGAATTAGCGAATTCTGACGGTAAAAATATTTGAAACGGGATGTGTCTGCGCGCACATATACTTTGACTACTTGACGACGAGACCGGCCAACGTGCCCAACTAGTCACACGACCTTTCACTGCATCATGTCTCGTCTGTAAAAATCCGTTCCGAATTACTCTCCCATTTCATTTCATAATGAAAAATCCTTTTTCGAGAACCAAAATCTAATTTTTTAATTGAAACAAAAAAACCAACCGAAAGTGTTTTTTTTAATTACACTAGTAATTTTTTATACAGTTTGGAAGAAATTTAGAAACGACTATCTCTACTCTTGAAAAGGGTTTTGAAATAACATCGGACAAAAATCGATGGTTCTTACTACGGAGAAATGCGCCAGGGTAATGAAAAGTGGGCGTGGCTTATAGCTGTCTACAGGGCGTTGCACGCAACTGTAACGGCACGCACCTACTAAACGGTTCGAAATAGAAGAAAATGTTATGGAGTAAAGTTGAAAGGTGTCGAGTGTTGCATAATACTGAAGCTGCATATATGCACTTTTGTGCATTGGTACATCAGAAAAGTGGCAAAAGATCTTTCTTTCCGTTTTTTAAACGGAAATCTATATCGTTTTACGGCACCATCGACGCAGTTTTTTAATTCTCTACATTAAAATATCTAACATACCTGTGTGGCCCTAAACTCACAATCAGTCGTTGACAAGTTATCATAGCCATAATTTCTCATATTATTTCGATCATTCGGTAAATGTTCAGCAGAAGTAGTTGTTACCTACATTATCAATTCCAATGTATTACAGTATTTGTAAATATGAAATGATTGCGGATACTAGTTACTTCGAGATTAAGATTTCCATTAGTAATCATTTATTATCCGTGTGTGCGGATCGCTTACCGATTCACTGTTTCGAAATTATGGCATTTACAAATAGTGAAACAGTTGACATGTTCATTTTGTTTGGCAAACGCAATGTAAATTTTTACGAGCGGCTGCAAAGCTGTACTGATTGTGAGAGACATGTACGAATCGCGAACAATCCACGCGTTCATATTTTTACAGACTGGAATTTAATTTAAGCCAATACGGCTTCTTCCACAAATGAAAACAAGATGACACGCGGAAACCGATCCTCTAAGATGAATGTACCTAGTGTCATAACAGTACCTACTGGCGAACGTCGAACTGAATCCACACGCGTGCGTGAGAGATTTAACGAGAAAATGCGGCATTTCCAAATCGTCGCTTTCCATCGCATTTTGAGAACACCAAACTTGTATTGCTATCGGTTTTTTATTGAACAAATATTGCGGCCTGGGGACTTCAAGTTCGAAGAATCAACGGTTGCTGATATTTTTAAGGTGCATTCATGAAGATGCAAATTAAAAATTTAGAATTTTGCGAACGTACGAGGCGACATTCACGACTAATGGGATGTTCAATTGACATCACGAATATGCATAGTCTGATGAAAATCCACGCCTAACGAGGAACACGAACAACCGGACATAATACAGCCTCAATATTTGGCATAGAATTTTCGACAAATGGATCATTGATACTCATTCTTTTGGTGCAACACTGACTGGTGGAAAGAACTTAAACTTCCTGGAATCCGAATTTGCAAGTCTGTTATACAATAGCTCCGGATGAACGGCAGGAAAAAGAATCCAAAAAGACATCGCTCCATCGATTGACACACTTTAAGAATAGGGGAGGGGGGGGGGGGATTGTTAATTGGTATTTATTAGCTTCAGTAGCTACATTGCATATTGCAAATCTGAAGCATGACTTCAATGTCTTAATCTATACTGTTTTTATTCTATTATTATTTGCTTTACTATTCTACCGGCTCTCCTTCAGTGAGGGAAAGCCGGTATCAGATTATGATATCTTTTGAACTCATCATATAACAACATTTTTATTCATATCTTATCTTATATCCATTTATAAGTAAACTAGTGGTACCCGGCATGCGTTGCATCACTGTTTTGGTGTCATCATTCATTTGACACACATTAGTTTTTGTTTTTCTCTCCACGTGTGAAGCATGAACTTTCCAAATATAATTTATACTATACATATTTTTAACGATTGCCCCCGTGCTTCGTTGTTGGACATTGCAAATGCGAGCGCACTGGAAACTGGCAAACGTTTGAAATCGAATGGCATATATTTTGGTATCATTTGGATACGTGACAACAGTACATCGTCTTTTCCTTCAATTTTTCTATTTTAAATTGTAGTTTCGCTGATATTGTTCATCATATTTTTCCCTGGAACCCCAGTACCATTGCAAAGTCGTGGTGAATTGATGTTCCGTAAAAGTATGATAGCCACGCCCATTTTCAATGTTACAACGTGCACGCAATGTGTGGCAAATGAAACGAATTCTGGAATTCATTTGGATAATTTACAACTTGTTTTTGATTAATAAAAACAGCATTCGACTTGTATGTTTTAGCTTCTCGAGATATTCTCTTTTGAATCGTGAAATTTATATAATTGACATTGGTGTTTTTGTTGTTAATATAGCACGTTTCCTTAACCACTTATGCAGTTATGCATAAGTGGGCAAACGTGCATACATAACTGCACAATTAAATAAAATTTGTCTTTAATTTAGATCTCTCGTAATAAGATTCCATTGTAATTATTTGACCGTGGACGTGCGTCCAGCTTTATTATTACATTTATGATTAAATATTATTCATATAGGAGATACTAGAGAACGATATCATTTCTTTTGGATTCGATAGAAAGAGGCGATGGATTATAATGGAAAATAAACATCCCATTGTATCGTTTTCTCTATTTCAATTCTTTTTATATTACATTATCTTATTACGGTTTCAGATATTTTTGCTGTATTAATTAATTTTTAATTGGAATTGTTGTAGTTAGTAGCGGATAATTAGATCAAAAAGTAGAAAATATCTACAAAATGGATGGCTAAGCCAAATCCAAACCAAACCGGGAACCAATCAAATTTCCTTCTGCTTTCTCCGCCATTTTTAAGTTTAAATATCCTGTATCAATTCGCGAGATTGGTGGCCAAAGAAACAAAAGCCTAGGCGCGGTACGGCACGGAGAGACGCGGGCGACGATTAATCGACGAGCGCATGCAGGCAATGATTGATACACTGGCAATGATTGATACCCTTCGATGTCTCTACGGCTAGTGCGGAGACCGGGCGGTTCCAACCCTTCTCGACGCGCTCTGATTGGACCAACTTTAAATATTTATATCTCGTAAACTATTGACAATATCCCAAATGTATATTTGGAACTTTTGTTTGTAATGGTCTCACCTAACTCAGAACTCGCTGTGCGACACTTTATATAATTCACCCTGTATAATAATACTCCTCCAATTCTACTATATTTTGAATCTCATCTCACACATTCATATCCATCAATCTCTAATTCATGATCTTATATATTCCTAACATATGTTTCTGTGAATCTTAGTATGTGCGGCCTTAATTCCTCATGCAGTACATTTTCTATTTCGTCCTTATGTTTTAGAAATCCCTGGGAGTTTAAACAGATCAAACCCCCCTTAGTTTCTATAGGTCGAGCTACTTGCTATAAGCTACTGACTATTTTATTTTTCAGTTCCCCTGTTTTTTTTGTAATGCCGGCAATTCGCATCATATGCTGCGTGCTCTGAGTTTATGTTTTTAAGAATAAAACTTTTTATTTTTTCTTCACAATTTACACATTTTCTTGTGACACGGCTGCACTCCTTTGTCGCATGCTTCTCTGCATATTTTCCGCACGCTACACCTTTTTTACAATCCTTCTCAAAGTGGATATAACCCCAGCATTTATACAATTTCAGAATCCCTACATAGTCTTGCACTTTATACACGTTTCATCTAAATTTCCCTTTTGCTTTTTTCCAGAATTACCTCATGTATCCTATCATCCACTTTCGCTATGATCACCACTCGTTCCTGTTTTTTATGCGGCAATTTGTACACAATTTTCCTCTTATAATGTTCTTCACTAAATCGTTTTTTTGCTCTTCAATTTTTTTCTATAATTCCTCCTCATCCTGGCAGTCTTTTTATATCAACATCGCATATCTTTATTTTCCTTTTCCTCTTTTTCGATCACTCGCCACCTTCTCCTTCATTAAATCTGCCTGATTGCTGTTCTCACATCCTACTAGAACTACTCCACTGGTTGCTTTCTTCACTTTTGTGATTCCAATGCCTAACTTGGGTACATCAATTTTACTTTGGATGTCCCTCTTCGTTTTTTCACTAGAGTTCGAAACATCTTCATTCAGTGGTCTGGTATTAATGACTGATTCTTGCTTGGTAGAAAGTCCACCAATTTTCTCATTTTCTTCTTCATTACACTGTTTGTAAGAGTTTGTAATCCAACCTCTTTCCAGGTTTGTATTTTCTGTCTCACTCTATCCACTTCTTCGTCCACAGCTTTCGTTATTCCTTGTTTGATTAAATTTTTCCCAGCTATCTTGTTTTTCATTTTTCGGACCATTCGGACCATTATTATATAAATGATATCAACTTTGTTATCTCATTACACGACTCCTATCCGCATCGGCTATTTTCTTTTCTCCATTGCTTCCGCCTGCTCCACGGTCTCTCTTTGTTGATTCCATAACGAATACTTCGGTATTCCCTTTATAGCTATGTAGTTAATTCATTCTCTCGGTTATACACTATGCAACTTGATACACCCAGGATGGAACAGCGTATCGCACGGGACGCATTTTACCCTCTCCGTTTTAATCTCCTTCCTCCATTGTCGGCATGCACCCGGTCCCAGAATTTTTTACTCCATTATCTATACTCATTACCATAAATAATAAATAACAATGAGCACTCCTTTATCGTTTTAACATATACCGTCACTCGGAAGGCAGTGCCCAGAGCCGATTTACGGCGATTCACCTACGTCACCGCCTGGCAATACCGGATTTTCGCTGTCAGTTATCACTCTTGTAATTTGATTGTTCACTGGCTCACCTGTGCCACCGTCGTGAATGTTCTTCACGCCCAAAATACTTTTACAATCGACACTGCTGTATTACAATCTTTCCACTAAACGGTCAGATTAGATAACACTATATCTATTTTCTATATCTATTTACCATATATAGATTTCCATTTAAAAAAACGGTGTAGTTCGACGCTTCTGTGGAACGAGTGCAGAAAAGTGCATGCACATAGTTTTGTATGATTCACTCCTCAACTTTTCATTCGACTTTCGCCAATAACATTTCCTTCTACTACCAACCGTTAAGGTGGTACGGCCCCTTACAGTTGCCTGGAATATCCTGTATATGATCATAACGGACACAGTAATATGGCATCCTGCCCATATTAACCCTTTGAGACCTGAGTACTTTCAAGTTTATGTGGTCCGCAGACGCGTAGGCTGACGCATATATGCGTCCTTAGGGCTCAAAGGGTTAACGAACAAAACCGAACCTTAACATTCTTTCCGCAATTGTCTCTGTGGCCATTAGATAATTACGTCGGAACAAAACGAAATCTATGGGCGCGCCTATCGCGAAATAATAATCGTCAAAAATGCATGTCTTCATTGTAACAGGGACAACAGAAATCCTTCAAACCGCATGTAGCTTACAGAAGCCCGCCCATTCTTTAATCACGATCGTGGCTTATTTGCTTGCCAATAACAGAAAACTCCATCAGTTCGCTGTTCGATCGTATACATCTCTGCATTAGATCGCATACCTAACTGTTGAGCGAAGAAAACGATCGCGATTGCGTTATCGTGTCTCGTTAACGCGACCGCATTTTTCTTTAGCCATTGCGAGATGAGCCTTTACTTATTTTGTAATAATCGACGAATTCCTCATAGGTCACCACTGCGTATGTATCCAGAGCCTTGCGCATTCACCGCCAGATGCGGAGTCAGTTAAGTACTCAGGACGAAGGCTACGAGGCTACGCGGTCGTTATCACGAATCAATATAACGTGCCTTCCAACGCTTTTATTGCTGTTATTATTATTATTATTATTATTATTATTATTATTATTATTATTTAATAAACGTGTACTTTGTCTTGACTCTTTGGCTAGTTTTAAGTTACATACACGGGCAGAAACCAACCGTATGTAACATCATGTGGTGAGTTTTTAAGATAGAGGAATGATATTACATGGGGTATTTTCGTTTTCTTTATTATGTGGGAACTTTCTCACGATTCTGAAGGTATTTAAAATTTCGGCTTTTTGGAGGGTTATGTAAAGTGGGTCCTACAGGTGAATCAATTTGAAGCTATGGTGGAGAACCTTAAGTATAACAACCGTGACGGAAATAACTGTAGGCACTGCGTACACATTTTCTTGCCCCGAGATTCTGGCTATTTCTTCCTTCAGTTCTGCATATTTATTTATTTTTTCAGCTATAGTTTTTTGCAAGCTGTGTATGTTGGGGATGGCGATATCTATTAGGTGACTTTATTTACTTTGTCTTGTAGTGTTATGTCTGGTCTATTGTAGTGTATAGTTCTGTCAGTAAGTATGACGTGTTGCAGTAAAGTTTGTGGGTGGTACTTTCTAGCACTGCTTATAGTGTATATTTGTATTAGGTGTACAACTTTGCTTCCACCGTTTTCCAATAGATGGCTTTAGCGGTACACATAAGCGGTAATAATCAGATGTAGACGTCATATAATAAGCTTGGGTATTTGTCAACATAACCCTATCGAAACATTAGTCGATTTGTGTCCGCATCGTACAGTCATTCTCGATTAAAATGTCACTTTACGAGCCAAAGTCTCGTCATTTGCGGGAGGCTTTAATTTTCTGTTTCAATATGAGGAAATCTGCGGCTGAGGCTCATCGAATGCTCTCAAATACTTATGGCGAGACCGCTATTAGTGAACGAACGTGTCATGAGTGGTTTCAACGATTCAAGAACGTTGATTCTGACATCGATGACCGGCATAGCGGTGGAAGAGAAAAGATTTTCAAAGATGCAATAGTAGGATTTTTTGGAATCTTGAATGAGGTTGTGCTTGAGTGCCAGTTTTTGATGAATGATATTTGCTATTTGATTATGTTTGTGACGATGTCTGTCCGTGTAAGTGTTGTGCATGGTCCTGTGATGTGTTGTATAGTTTCTCATTGAATGTGGCATTTATGGCATTTATCATTATTAATTGTGGAGTCTTTCATTATGTACTTCCTATAGTTTTTGGTGTTAATGACCTGATCTTCTATTGGTATCGCACATCCTTCGCTTTCTGGGAATAGATTATCGTTGTTAAACCATTTGTTTGATGTTATCGCATCATCTTCCAGTTTTCTAGTTTCTGTTTGTGAGGGTCTCCATTATTAGTGTGTAGTGTATCTGTGTGTTTGTTTAGATTAGGTGGAGTGTAGTGATATCATTTCTAATTGTGGCTTTATGAAATTTACTTGTATGTGATTACGTTTGAAAGAATGTTTTGAGTCTTACTATTTGTTTCTTCCACTGACGCTGAATATCGACCAGGCCTCTCCATATTGTCGCTTTATGGTTAGTCGTTCTATTGCTGATTTAGGGTACAGATAGTTGTGCTTAGTGAGTGTAGTGCGCGTGGTTCACTCTATTTATTGTATATTTGTTTTTTACTATTGTATTACCCCAACCGGGTATGTTAATATTGGAATCGCGTAAGTGTTGAGTGCTTTTGTGATATGTTTTCCAGAGAGTTGAGTTTCACATATTCCTGTTATTCTTTGTTTTAATTCTGTGTTCACTGCTTGTTTGATAGTTGTGTGAGCTAGTCGTTTGAGCTGCCTAAGTATTTGTAAACATCTGTTTGTTCCGCAGCTGAAATTGTATCAGTTGTTGTTGTGTCGCTGTTTGTGCAGTCAAATATTGAAAATTGAATTGCATATCTGTTGATATTATTGGAGTACGTGGCAACAATATATCTTTTCCTTTAAATTTTTCATTTAAAATTGAAGCTTCGATGATATTATTCATCATTTTTTCACTGAAAGCCTGGTACCGTTGCAAAGACGTGGTGGATTTGACGTTTCGTTAAAGAAAGATAGGCATGCCAATTTTCAATGTTAAATCGTGCGGCGGTATGCCTGATCAAGTGAACTCAAGAGCTCAGTTGGATAATTAACGATCTGTTCTTGATTAATTATAGTATTGATGGACTTATACTTTGTCGCTTCTCCTAGTATTTCGTTTTGAATCGTGAAATTGATGCCATTTAAATGGTTGTTTTTGCTACTAATATAGCGCGTGCAGTGAGCCAATTATGAATTTCGTAATTATGTGAAATATTAGGAAAAACATTGTCAATCAATGCGTGTGCTGTTGCTGCGAGTGTACAGAAGATTGGTGGCACTGTGATATATTGTATGAATCCATCAATTGCCATTTCCTCATTTCCAATATCCAGCAATTGTTTTCCGAAATGTTCAGCCGATGCATCATGTTGTAGTTGTACACGCACATTGGTTTTCAAAGTAAATTTATGAAAGTATCGCCTTAACAATGATGATTTCATCAGCAGGTGTTGAACGTCGTATAACTGGTAGAGTTTGTGTAAAATCGACAGACAATAAAATGAGTGCTCCGCCAAAGACTTGCTGAGTTCCTCTTAAATCTTTTACTGTGCGATCAAGCGCTATCAAGACTTTTTGTGCGCCACAGTACATTCGTCCTATGTAATGAGTTTACATAATTTGAGTACTTTTCCCATTCCTAAACTTTTGTTTATATTGCATATTGGTGTCTCAGTAATTTGAATATTCAACGACAATTTTAGTGCTGAATGTGCTGTTCTGCCACTATCCAAAAGAATTGCAGCAATTCTAGAAGATGCGATAGCTAGTGCAATATTTTTGTTGATCGTATTGTTGCCACAATAATCGAAATGAGAAAAGTTTTTCCTGTTCCTCCGGGTGCATTTAGGAAATACAATCCGCCACATTAGTTTACCCGACTATTGTATGAGTGTACTTTCATTGAATAAATGAACTAGGTGGGAGAATTTAATGGTGTATTTAAGCTCAGGTAAATTAGGTGTACCTGCTGAGTTCTTGTATGAATAAAGTGTATGAGTTGTTTTAAGTTTGTCGTGTATTTCCATAATGCGCGTTTCTGTAATTTCTTTTTGGTCTAAAGCATTTAAAATCTTAATACAATTTTCTAGCATTAAGGATACACTTTCAGTGTATGGATGTGTGAGAAGTTTGTGTGTTTGTAAATGTGCTTGCGAAGGTAGGTATGATCGCGTGTTAAGTTGGAACTGAGGGGTGTGAGTGATTTTATTTGTTGAGTACTTTCTGGTGAATTGCTTGTTTGTGTGATCAAATTGGGATCACTATAATATTCACTTTGTAGCTATAGGTGCGCATTTTTTTTATTCGAGGAGGTGCAGAATCAGTTTAGGAATACCACCAGTCATACAGACTGGTGATGATCCCTCAGCCCCCCAGCCAAACAGCCAGACTTATGCCCCCCCCCCTGTCCAGGTACTATATTAGATTTTGCGTCTAGTCGGGGGTCCGCGCCCCCGACTGTCATGTACTATGTTTTATATTGGTTTTTGCCTCGTTTATCTCGTTCTCATGTCAGGCAACCGTTTACGTTGTTTCGTTGTAATATCATTTTTATGGAAGTGGCAACCTGTTGCCACTGGTCCTTTCCCCAGAGCATCACCCCCGCGATATTATCGGGGGTGATGTCGATTCCCGAGATCGCCTCCAGTCTCCGCCGTTATTCTGTCCAGTGGTCGCATTCAAAGAACGTATGCTCCACATCGTCTCGTTCGCGTCCGCAGTAAATACAGTCTGCTGTCTGCACTCTGTTCATGTGGTGAATGTACCGGCTGAAGTAGCCGTGTCTCGTCAGTAGTTGGGTGACGTAAAAATTCACGTCTCCAAAGTCCCGTTCGGTCCTCGATCTCAGCCCCTTTATCTGCCGTCTTGTTCAGTTGCCTGTTATTCCGTCCATCCAGCGTTGTTGTTACGTTTGCATCGTCCTGTCTCTTTCCGTCTTTGCCGCGTCCTGCCGTCTCGTGTCCGCCGCTCTTTCGTAAATCCCCTTGCGCTCCACCGCAAGAAGCTCAATAGGGATTACGCCCGCCACAATCAGCGCTGCCTCGGTTGAGACATTCCGATCGGAGCAAGCAATCCTGAGCCTCCCGTCTTTGTACTGTTGTCATTGCGTGACAGTACTTTTTCGTCTTTAGGGAATCCGTCCAAGTCTCCATGCCATAGATAAGGGTCGAGTGGGTTGTTCACATCTCGATCAGATCCCCGATCTCGTCTATTTCTACTTTCATCAGGAGTCTTCTCTCTGTGTTTCCGTGTCAGACCAACGTGTCGTACCAGCTCAGTCTTTTCCATTGCAAGCTGCAGTCCGTGCTCTGTCATCCATCGATCGATCCATCCCATTGTTTGGTTTAGTTTGTACTGCGTCAGTTCTCGAGACCTCTCGACGATCAGTGCTGCCACGTCGTAGGCGTAAGCGACGAGGTGGACCCCAAGCGGGAACTCCAGTCTGAGCAGGCTGTCTTAAATTTCGTTCTAAAGGTATGATCCCAGTATGGATTCTTGGGCGACCCCCACGGAGAAGCAGGTGTGCAGTATTATTATTATTATTATTATTATTATTATTATTATTCCGGGCCAGACATTCCCAAGTCCCTGCCAGGTGGAACGGTGGGAAGATAACCACCGAAAAGCTGTCTCCGGTGCTAATACGCAGACAGCGAGCCCTAGACGGGATCCCAGAAGGTTTATCCTTCCCCACACGCGCTGAACGGATGGTGGGCCACGTTATGGGCCACCTCCATTAGGCCTACGAGGAGGCCGTGCTGAGGGTGAAGCCCGAAGGAACCGACGCCCTGTATACTGGTGGATGGACGAAATCGCGGAGCTTATGCGGGAGTGTTTTCGGAAAAGGAGATTCGTCCAACGAGAGCGGCGCCGCGATCGCGACTCAGCTGAGAACACTACCACCACAAGGCGGCGAGAAAAGTGCTCCGCCGAACCATCCAAAGGAGGAAGTACCGATACTGGAAGAAGCTTAGGGTGGACTTCAACGAAGACCTTTGGGGATTAGGGTACAAACTGGTCTTCCGCAAACTGGGGGCATTCGCCAAAAGTGCCCGACTGATGCGGGCGTCATCTGCGGGATCATTGGTGCCCTATTCCCGGTTCACCCCAATCACGCGCGCCGCCCCGACCACCAGAGAAATCACCAACGCCGCTCTTTACCCAAGAGGAGCTGACGTGTGCGGCGCAGTCCTTCAAAAACAAGAAGTTGCCAGGCCCAGATGGTCTGCCAGCATGCCGTACTTAAAGCCACAGTTGAAAGGCACCCAGAGCTCTTCCTCGAGATGTACAATGCCTGCCTGCAACCGGTAGTCTTTCCACTCCGCTGGAAGGAGGCACCGCTTGTACTGATCGGGAAGGGCAAAAGGGGACAAGTGGTCAGTCCATCGTCCTATAGGCCCCTGTATATGCTAGCCACGGCCGCCAAACTCCTGGTGAAGCTTCTTCGATGTCACCTCCACGCGGCGATTCAAGTCGCGGGAGCCGTACCGCCTTTCGGAAAAGCAGGTCGACGATAAACGCTATCCAGGAGGGTAGGGCAGTCGGGGCAGCCCGGGGTACGGAGCGGGGAAATCACTTTTCCCGCCCCGTTTGTCTACAGGTCACGCTGGACGTGAAGAACGCCTTCAACTCGGAGCGGTGAAGCGACGCGGTAAGCGCACTAAACCGGGATTTCCGAGTACCCGGATATCTTCTGAGGGTATTCGAAGATTATTTGAAAGATCGCTACCTGCTCTATACCACCGCAGATGGTTCGGTGAGCTGCAAAATCACGGCTGCCGTAGCTCAAAGCTCCATACCCGACATATGGAATATCACCTACGACGGGATCCTACGTATGGAGATGCCTGACGGTTCATTCCTGCAGTGTTCGACGGGAAGGACGCCCTACAGGCGGATTAAAATAACGGCACCACCTCGAAAGCCACGTTAATTTAAGTGCAGTTCCGGGATGCAAAAATGCATTTCCCCCCTCGTAAAAACAAACAATGATTATGTAAGATGATCGATATAAGAGAAAGAATGAGCCTGCACCAGTCGATGATGTAGTTTGTCTTCAGTATACCGCACTCATCATCACTTTGCATCGATCAAAACAGAGTTCAACATAAAAATACCGAAGGATAATTGTCTTTTTTTATATTAAATTTTTTGTGTTACATCGACGCTCTCGTGACATGCATAATTTTTTTTTCATATTAATAAAAAAGATTAATATTTCAAAAGAGCAAGGAAGAGTAAGTACGTACTAATGATAGGTAGACCTCCTACAACATGTCATCTTATAATACGGTTGCACTATAACACGATTCATAAATTGCTGGAATCCACCTGCAACACGGCATCCTATAACACAGTTTCGCTCTAAGACGCTAAGAAAATTGCAAAAAAGTTTCTACACCATTGTACTTCGGCAGTTCGGTACTTGTATACGGCAAGCCGCAGCGAAGCTTGCCGTCTTGAAGATACAATGTTGCGGAAAGCATTTCTTTTCATCGTCGTGGCGTGAAAATACAAATGTGTATCACGTTGTGTTAAAGAATAACTTTTGTGTTTTTAAGACATTAAGTTTCAAACCGAAGCCATGTCTGATAAAAATAAGAAAAAAACGTTGAAGAGGAAAGTTATATCTTTAGAAGTAAAAATACAAATCTTGGATCATTTTTTGAAAAGAGAAAAAGCATTTCACATTGGAAAAAGTCTTAATTTGAATGAAGCAACAGTCCGGACGATTGAGAAAAATGAAAAAGAAATAAGAAGTGCAGTTGCTGCAGGATCTTCGACATCCGCAAAACATTCTTAGCATAAAAATTCAAGGAAAATCTGGTGATCGGAATCGGCTGATCATGAAGCCGCTAGGACATATCCAGGAAAAATTGAAAATATTATAGAAGGGCAAGGTTACATAGCAGATCAAGTTTTCAATACTGACGAAAGTGGGTTTCGGTGAACAAAATGCCCAGCTGAACTTTCATATTTAAAAACGAAAAAAATTCAGCCCTACTTAAGGTGTCTAAAGATCGCCTAATGCTCCTTTTGTGCAGTAATGCGTCGGGAGACTTTATGATAAAATCCTTGCTAGTTTATAGATCTTTAAATCCTCCGAAGCTGATCTTTAAATCATCCGAAGGTGAAAATCAAATCGATTTTGAGGACACTAGCACTAACTGTGCAGTTCATTATTTAACATGAAAAAACTTACGAGGAGGCCTAAGCTTAGCTAAAAATCTCGATTCACTTTCCTTGGATACGGACCCTTCCGCTGAAAGGTGTCGAAAATTCAAAAGGGAGCTACAAAACTATCTACCTCCATACCGAGAAATTTACGATGACCTGGTAAGAATCAACAACCAAAGTAAAATTACAGAATTTTTTAAGAGGGAAGAAGTTGTAAGAAGAAAGTTCTGATGGCGTTCGATCATCAATTATGGTGCGGGTAATATTCACGCCTCTTTATAAGTGCGAATAAAACATAAAACTATTAAAAATATTATTAGAATAATTACCGCAATAGTTTCAATTAATTAGGACGGCGGCGTTTGATTTTTGGGTCGCTTCAGCTGGGTCACACGGGCATGGGAATAACATATAGCATGGAGGTATGCGGTATTATCGTTGAGCAACATAGGGGATATCGTCTTAGATGTGTAATCAAGCGTGAGATACTCTAATTATCGAACGGTTCAAAACTCGCTCCTGCACGAATGGCAGTCATCACACTTGCTTGTTAACGCACGCCCCGTGGCTCGAACTAGACCGCCATACGAAAGCAAGTTCATGCGATCGAGGAGACTTTTACTTTTTGCTTTTGCAGCGAACGATATTATTTCATATAATACATATATGACTGATTCCATATCATGTCGATCACTTTTGAATTCGACCGTTTTCAATTTTGTTGAAATTTTTATATGTTATTCAACCCCACTAAAAACGATTTTATGAATATGTTCAAATTTGTTTACCCGACCGAAAAAAAAGTTATGAATTTTGAAAAAAAAAGAAACGTTTTTTCGATTGTTAACCATTTTTAGATGCTCATAAGTTTTTGAAAAAATGGTTAATCGAGACGTTTTAGTTTAATTTTTTTTTGTTTTTAAACGCGCTTTTAAGAAAAAAAATGCAAAAGAAATATCCAAGTCTCTATGAAGGTTTGCATTTTTTAGAAAAAAAAATCTCAATATCTTAAAAAAAACTCCATTTTGGATTTCTTATTTAATTTTTTTTTAATTGTTATGTTTTCTAAGTGTCATGCCGCAAAATTAATAGTAGACATATATATTTTTAGATTTCTTTTTTTCGACTGAAAGAAAGTATTATTCTTAGAAAAACTGTAGCGGCTTTTTCTTCAATCGAAAAATAAAAATAGAAAAAGAGTTGCCGACCATAAATCTTACGGCATTAAACTCAGAATAAATCAAAGTTAAGAAAACCTTGAAAATAAAAAATAAAAAATGGATTTTTTGAGAAATTGAGATTTTTCTCTGAAAAAAAAATGAAAAGTTTCATGGAGTATGTATTGAATATTTTGTTTGTAATGTTTTTTTTTTAAAACACATTCAAAATCGTAAAAATAAAAAAAAGAACGTCACCATTTACCAATTTTCGAAAGATTTATGAGCGTTTCAAAATGGTTGAAAAAAAGGAAGACTTTTTTTTCAATATTCATAACTTTTTTCGGTCGCGTTAACAATTTTCAGAAAATTCACAATACTGTTTCTAGTGCGGTAGTATAATATATAAAATTTTCAACCGAATTACAAGTGGTTGGGTTCAAACACATACATTATTTAAGCCTAGGAAGATCTATCGGCTTTGGATCATTACTATTTTTTTTCGATGTTTGCAAATGTGAAATGTTTATTTTATTAATAACTATTAAAACCGTTTAACTATATCAATTATATAATCATCCGTTTAACTATATATCTATATAATCTTTTTTCAATTATTGTGAATAATTTTTTACATTTTTTTGTTGCGTCTAAAACTACTAATAACCCATTATATGTATGTTTATAAATAATAGTAACAAAAATTTGTATTTTGTTGGGTATTCTTTCAATAATGTTACATATACGATCATTATTTGATCTAGAACACTCTTTAGTTGGTATATTTGAATTATCCATCGGAATATTGCAACTGATTGCAACTGATTGCGAATGAAAATTGTGTCCCTGTGATTAACTTATAAGTCAATCATAGAGACAAAAAATTCGTTCACAAACGAAAATTAAAAAAAAATCAATTTATCCTCCTATTAAAGAAGTTATGAGCAAAAAAGCCGAAAAAGAGCGATTTTTTGAAAATTAAAAATATTTTTAACGGGTAATCAAGAACATCACAAAATGTATCACGAAGAGCTTTTCGATGGGTACTCAAAAATATTTTTAAAAATTGGGAAAATAAAAAAAAAGTTTTTGAAACTGTTTTATTTGGCGTGGAATACCCCATATATATATATATATATATATATATATATATATATATATATATATACATATATTTTGTTGTCCGTATAAAATCCGAAAATAATGAGAATAGTCCTTTGGTGTTCTATAACACGTGCCATTTAATGTTGAATTATCATCTTCGTTGTAAGTACTAAATATCGATTTCATGATGAAAAGGAAACTATTTATAGCATTTGTATTTAATGTTAAAGTTTGATAAATTATACACGGTTAAACGTACCATTTTATAGAAAAGAGTGGTAATACCGTAAAGTCAGGTACATATACAGGTCGTAATTTCGGATAGCAATTTACTTAATGATAAAAAGAAAACGAATGAAACAACAATTTTCTGAATATTGTCCAAAACACTGAAAGAGTAATGAGAAAATTATCGATGCTCCTCGTTAGTTTTGAAAATATTGAGGAATTGGTAATTAAAATTCTTGAGGTTGCCTTAAGTACGTCGCAGACGCCAAAGAGAAAACAGAAAAACGCGCAATATCTATAAGTTAGTTAGTTATAATAACGACCATTAACATAAACAAATAAACCAAGTATCGATTGTTATACAATAAATTATTAGTTGTTATACAATAATTATTGTATCATTAATACAATAAATTATTATCCTATCGAAAGTTTTCATTACCGTTGCTTCATTCCACGATTAATTGGACAGAAAATCACAGCCGTTTCATTGCCGAGGAATGTATCCCGAATAACTGTAAAGATTATCATAGAAATTTCATCAACATCCGGGACCTTCGTTGGAGGTCCATTCGTAATACGTCTCTCCAAAATTACTTCGTCTTAAATAATATAGAAATCGTCGGATGGGTCGCGCCCGACGCACGACGGGAGAAACAAGAATTTCGAGTTTTCGAATTTTTCGATAAAAATAAACTGTTCATTACGTGACACGAATTCTTGAACTTATTGTTAGGATATAAATCATGCGATAACGATACCACGCTAAAGAGACTTAATCCGCTTACAAATTACAAGATCGAGCCGAATTTTTCTCACTGATAAAAAAACGTTTTTATTCGTCGATGAAACGATGCTCAAGCTTAACTGCGAGTACTGTACGAATCGGTCCTTTACTCGTCAATAACATTGAGCAATTTCAAATACCTATATTCGTTTCAATTATTATTTTTGTTTTTTCTTTCCGGTTTATTCTTTATTTAACAGTCGCTCTTCATTTGCAGAGATTTTCTTTAATTATAGACAGTCCAATGAACGCTGCCTCATCCTCGCAATTGTTGTTATTTCCATCGGTAGGTAGGTATTTGACGATGGGCGCATTCAGCAATATCCATATCATCCATTAAAGATCTCGGTGAAATTGTAATTCATGTGTTTTCATTTTCATATTTATGAACCATAATTCTTCGCTTGAATTTCATCCTTGAGTGGAGAAGAGAGGGTGGTTTATTCGCGTAACTTGATAGAACGCGAGTGCTCACGACGTGGGTCATAAACACGCCTAACGCCATTACGAGTGGCCTCCGAACACGAAGAACCATCAATATTCATTCCCGTAGTACACACAAACTATCGAACGAACCAACGAACGCTAATTGCTCTTTGCAATCGTCCAATCACTCAATCTCGGTGCAATCATCGAGGTTAGCGTTCGTTTACCGTTGGATGCGCGTTTTTTTTATTCTGTAATGGCAAATTCGTTGCGATTGACAAATATCACGCGAAACTATCAATTGGCCATCTAGTTTTTATTACGCCGACAGGAGATATACATAAATCAACGCGAATTCATTAATTACCGAGCGATCATATATAACATATTCATTAGTAAATAATAATTAATGACTAACAGCTACTTTTAACACAAAATGCATTGGACGTCTGACAAATTTAACGCCATTACTTACTTGATTTCGTTGCCACGTAAACTACAAAAATCCGACGAGTTCTCGGGAGAAAAAAAGTTACAATAAAAAATGCTGTGATGAGATAATAATTCGCCGCTGATAGGAGAGTTAACGTTTGCCGCAAACGTTATGTGGCTAATTAGCATGGCGTAAACAGATCGCGTACAAGCGCAGCGGATCACGTCGGTACGCTCGATAACATTGTAATTATCATGAAAATATAATTTTCATTCCAACGTTCGTTGGCCGATAACTGGACGTATCTTTCTTCTCCAAAGGATCAAAAATAAACATTTCTTCCGGCGATGTAGAGCTTTCGTAAGATCGGCGGCTGGATAGCCGGAACGGGGATGGAAAACGTTATTTCGCGAGATCGGCAACGATCAATAGAATTTCCGTGCCTTCAACTACGACAGAATTTTCTTCAGCTTTGTACGCATCGCGATAATAGGAACCTTATTATTTATTAACAACTTTGATGTTGTTTTTTCTTTTTTTTTTATTAAATATATATAACTAGAGTGCGGCGAGTGTAAAGCTGGGAGACCCTGACTCGAATATCGGATAGCAAACCTGCGAGAAAACGTGTCCCGAGCGAGAGTAGTATATTATGTATCCCCGCCGTGTGCGACAGCCGGAGAAAGTGGCGAATAGGAGGTTACATATTATCAGCAGACCTTCCGGCGTATATATACATATATATGTGCGTGTGTGTATTATGATCGCTACAATGTCGTATACACCTGCACTGCGTGGAACCAAAAAGAAAGAAATCGAGAGTCGTAGAATTATGTATCGGATACGTTTTATCAATC
Source organism: Tryphoninae sp. B BG-2022a (assembly GCA_030523005.1). NCBI lineage: Eukaryota > Metazoa > Arthropoda > Insecta > Hymenoptera > Ichneumonidae > Tryphoninae sp. B BG-2022a. The sequence goes on along the minus strand of JAPYZU010001102.1, from coordinate 4,062 downwards.
TTTACGTCATCAATGCCACTTGGATTGCGTACCGAGTGAAAAATATTATTCGATCGTAACGAAGGACCTCAAATAATTTTGAGGTCCTGAAAAACATGACGTCGTTTTAAACTGTCATATCATCATTATCGTCAAACAATAGTAATTTTTAGAGGTTTTAATTATTTACATCAAACATCGATCGCATTCGTCGATCGTTTTCGTACGAATGTTTTCTGAGGTGTTGAGCAATGCATAAATCTGTTTCAAAATGTATGCCCTGAGCCGCAACATCATCGAACAAAATCGAGGACAAAGTTGATTCAACTAGTGCTCAAATTTTCACCAAGATGATCGTTGAATTTTGTGTTACGTGTCAAATTTGTTCCCGTGCTTGTTTTCGCGTCGTAATATATAATCTTACATAGCGACCTTTACGTAAGTTGCATAATTTCTTTAGGGGAGTAGAGAGAAGGTGTAAAGACACCGTTGATCGTCGAGCTCACGGGGTTGTACGGATCACTCGCTCTATACACACGCGAGTCCTGCGACAATCGTTCAATGAAATTGTGATGGAACGTTCTTTCACGGAAATCATCGCTGCAAATTTCAAGGAATTATCATTAGTAGAATGTGCTCGATCAGCGAATGATATTTCCATTTTTTCATAACATTAAAACGTTCTTTGCCTTTTTTTCATCAAAATATAAGAAAAAGTTGTTAAGTAAAAGTTATAAACAAATTATTTTCTTTCCACTTTGAAAATATGACCAAAGGCTTCGAGTATTCAACGTAAAATTTCGGATCGAAGGAGAATAATAATTTCTTGTTTTTGTTTTTATTTAATTATTATATTTTTCAAGCGAATTCCCATGAGAGCGTGAAAGCGAAGGTCAAGAAGAAGCGGGAGAGGAAGAATTTTTTTAATTCTATGATTTTGCGCTCTGGTGGTATATACATAGATACGCACTGACGATGGAATGCGCCTACACTGAATTTCTCCACGAGCGAGGTATAAACGTTGGGACGCGCGCGCGCGCACAGACTTTTCACGAATAGAAAGGTGCCTCTGGCTACTCGCTCTTCCAACTTGCTTCGCTTGCTACATACACACGCATACGCGTTCGTGGGCACACAAACATATACAGCTCGTAGTACTCTAGATACGAATCATCCTAAGAAACAGTGCCACTGTGAGATTTTCATTCTCCGAGACCGACAGTAATGGTAATGAGATCACTCTATACCGACCTTTCATTATTTATGATATACAATATACAGCAAAATGCGAATTTCATTGTTAATCACGGTCGCAAGTTTCAGTCAGTTTTCCATCCCGATAAGACACGATCTTGTGGCCAATTTTGATACAGAAATTCATTTAAACATTCAATATAGATACTTGTTCCCTTCCAAATTCTCATCGAAAACGGAAAGAATATAAATTATTTGATACGTTTTTGAAATTGGATATAATGTTTAAAGGGAGATTCATTAATGAATTTGCGACGCGGATGCCGGGCGAGTTCGTCGGGGCAAACTTGGAGAAAGGAAAAAGTGAGCGAAAGATACCGGGGGGAGGGGAAGATCGGCGATATAGGTATCGCGACTTTACGCACCGTGGAATCATCAGCGAGCACAACGCGGCCAATACACTCGGCTCGGCTCGGCTCGGCTCCGTTCAACCGGTTCCGACGTCGACTCTCGAATCCCGCCAAGAGGTTCGCGCGTCGCGATGGTCAACGTTCGGCGGACTCGCGCTTCTCTCATCGGTACTGATGTTCGGTAAGGGAAAATACACTTTCTCCGTGCGCGCGAGCTCGCGGCACCCGATCGACCCACATAGCGATTTGCACGTGCCGTGCGCTGGCATTCGTCCGTGCGGTTCGACGATACTTCTGTTACTCCTGCTACTGTTTGTATTCTTTTTTTCTAATTTTACTCCATGTGGCTCCACCGGACATACTTTTCGCGCTCTCCGGAAAGAGAACGATCTCGAGAAAGATGGTGCGAACCGCGTCAGCTGGACAGTGGCCGCGACGCAAAGAAGGAATCAAGGTCGCTCTCACGATCTCTCTTACTCCCCGCCCTGCCGCCTCCTTTTCTCGTTTACCTACTGAACGGGATCGCGGTACTTTCCGACCGGTAGTAGCCGACATATCGATATAGCTTGACTTTGCCGAATGTGTCCAAATCCGGTTGCCAGTGGGTGACAATTGCGCTAATCAAGCTTTTTGCCAAAATTTCTGACTTCTTTTTTACGATGGACCAAAGCAACGAAACGAATACGGATATTGAAATACAGAATTCGTAGTTGGTCGAAATTTCTGGAACCGAATCAATTGTATTGTATTTATTATTAGCTACTATTCCACCTACATTAGATTCGAATCAATTTTTATTGAAAAAATAAATAAATAAAAAATACAATAGTCCAAGTCCAACGATAAATGGGAGAGTGGAAGAGAGGAGGAGGAGGAGGAGGAAGCGAGTCTGAAGAACACATTACGCCGGTAGCGCGATCTACATTTTTTAATGTCCATTCAAAAACAATACTTTACGAAATGATCGATCTTATAAAAAGTACTGTCAATTGCTTGAAGTTGTGTAAACTTTATTTCATTCATTCCATATCTGTGACGTTCGCCATTTGTGTGCCATATTTAAGAGAATCCTTTGCTTTCAATATCTTTTCACAAAGCAATGATTTACATTCTGCATTTTTTCATAATTAAACAAAGCCTCTCATTTCAGCCCAATTTTGGAATTTTCAAATTCCGTTTATTTTTATTCCAGAACAAAATACGTATAACGTACAATACAGTATATGTCAGTAAACAGGCTGATTATAAGCAGTGACTTTTAAGTGTAGACAAATGACTCTGATGGAGCGCTCGGTATCCTGTACCGTCTGTGTTTATTCTCGTTTTCCTCATTCCCGTGTTTTTGTAAAATAAGGATGGAATGTCGTAAAAAAAAGTGTTCTTTTTATTTGCTCTCGGAAAGAGGGAAAGTATTTTTATTAATTGTGCGTAAAAAAGAGAAGTGTAGACTGTATGCGTGAATAGTATGTGCGAGATATGAGTGGTACGAGAGAGGCTGAGGCACACAGAGAAAGTAATAATATAAAGTCAGGATGAATTCAACGAGGAAAGGTATGAATGAGTGTGAATAGGGGGTGAAAGCGGAGTGTGAGATACGAGGATGAGAACGTGATAGTCCGCATTGCTGTATAATAGTGATGTTTATATACCTACTTATTAGACTGTTGTTTGTAACTGTAACATAGTGGTCCCCCGAGCTAGTTTTAAAATGTGGCTGTCTATTCGTGGTATACCCGCAATATCATAGATTCTTAATTAGATTTATCGTAATTCTCTGTTGCATTGAATTTCTTGTATCTTGAAACTTAAATGTTTAAAGCTTTCAATATTTCTATATTTATCTCAGCCATAAATGCATCAATCTCAGTATTATTGAAGTTCCTGTCGTTCAGTACTGTCATCGAGGGTGGTTAGTTTAAGTATTATTTACATTTTATCCAATCCACTGTATTAACGTTTAGCGATTTTCGGTTCGACTTTCTATTTTACGGACAACAAGAAATTCAAGTTTTTTTTCTTCTGGTATGAATATTGGGAGTGCCCGAAAACAAACACGAAAGGAATTTTTAAAGAAAAAGCACATATTTTAAGAGACGTGAGAAAGGATGGGAGATGATAAATGACAGCTAATTTTTAAGGATTCCAATGATAAGTTGAAAGAGAGGTCTTTGACCGCACACTGGTTTTTAGATATCAACTCCTATTGAAGACTCCCAATGTGAGCACGATTGGATCATTCGTTATGGGAAAAAACCAATAGCGAAAGAGCTGGTCTTTATTGTTTCGAGGAATCGAGAAGTTGGAATTCATGGATTCATGATGGTACGGCGATGAACTGGCCGGTATACGATTCGCATAAAATACGAAAGCGACGAGGAAACCAAACGGGACCATGGAAAGTTGGTGCGTATACAAATATATGTCCGTACGTGACGTCTGTGAAGTTGGCACCCCAACTTTTGAAAAATGATTTTTTTTT
>JAPYZU010001101.1:0-22761 GCA_030523005.1 Tryphoninae sp. B BG-2022a | reverse complement strand
GCCTTTCTTCGGGTAAGTATGTACGTTGTAAGCTTTTTCTTAGAGGCGTCGGCATATCAATATCAGTGCGCACAATATTTATATCCTGGTTCATCATTGAAGATGATACTTGATGAAATCCTGTAGTGCCTGATCTACGTAGCGTCGTTGCATGCGGGGCCGTACTGGTTGAAGGTTCATTCAACAAGGAATGCAAGAGCAAGGGTGTTGCATCATGAATAGGTGATGAAGAGTTGTTCTGAGCAGGAGTAGTAACTCCATTTTCTGTACAGGTTGGGTCTGGTCTGTCTGTCACAAATGATGGTACGAAATCTGTCTCTTGAAACAAATTGTGATTAAATGGGTAAATTCCAGTCTTGTGAAAGCCAGCTTGAATATTTGATTGGGTAAGAGCTAGTGGCGTTGCAGTTTTTACAATTCCGGGTGTATCATAAATCGTCATCGTTCTTCCAGGGTGATTCCTCGTCCAATCATCGCAAGCAGAATTAATATTTTTTTTAAATGGTCTATAAACTGACCGATCCAATGGCTGGAGTTTATGTGAGCAATGGGGTGGGAAAGAAAGGAGAACAATGCTGTTTTCTTTACAGAAATCCAATGGATTTATGTAAATATGTGATGAATAATTATCTAATACAAGCAACACTTTATGGATTACATAAGCGTGTGTATAGTTTTTAAAATGTTTTATAAATAGAATAAACGTTTCATTCTGCATCCATCCTGAAGGACTACATCCTACAATTGAACCTACTGGTCCATCTCTTATAAAAAAAAAATCCTGATATTGTATGCGAGGAAATACAAACATCGGGGAATTGCATTGCCTACAGCATTTGCTGCAAAGGCTAGTGTAACCGAAGTTCCACGTTAAACTGAAGTAATAGTAGCTCCAACTTGCATTGATCCATGCCTTGCTACAACTCTATCGGGTTTTTGTACTGTAGTTACGTCTGTTTTGTCAACGTTGTAAATGTCTTGGCGTTCAAACTGTCCACGGTCCATAACTATTTGTAGATTGTTATAAAAAGCTGCGACATCAGTTTTGTTGAAGTTCGTTGCTCTGCTCAGACTTGTAGCTTGAGCTGTTCGCACTTATAAGTTTGGGGTTCCTCTTCATAAACGACCGAAACCATTCTTCGACAGCAGTTTTGTTCGTTAGCCAAGTAAGAGGTTGTTTCAAATTGTATTTTTCGCATAATTTAAATGCCAATTTTCTTATCTCCTTCGTAGAGAGTCCAAAATATATATCTGCACAACGAATGAGATATTTCGACAATACTTGTACCTGCTCGGCTAAAAAGACTCTGTTGTGAGCCACGTACCTATCCTATTCCAATCTCCTCCACGGTATCATTTGTATCTCTCTTTTGTACGTATCTCATCAATGATACATAGTTCACGCAGTTATTCTCTACTGTTCTTCTTAAAGAAGTTCCGTTCTTCACCTCGTCGTAAGTAACTTTGTAATTGGAAGTATGTTTCACACCTCGGGAAGTTTTTCTACGCGGTTTGGTAATAACATCAGCTGTTCTAAATGTCTCCGAAATGTTTCATTTTTCTGACAAAAAAATAGGAAATTAGATCGTATATTTTCCTAGCTTGAAAACAAATTGAGACATGTGTTACATCCCAGGGTCGACCATCGATGAGGTAGTATCGCCTCATAACCATGGCTACCGAAGTAAATCTCGACCCTTTTATCTTAAGTTTGTAAAATAGTTACCCGATGAGCATGCATACGTAGCAATGTTATGGTTAATTTATCGATTCTCCAGCGTGCAAATTTTTGTTTCCTTTTTTGTTAGAAAATAAAAATAAATTACAGACTCAAAAGAGAAAATGTTCTGTTAGATAAGTTTATTATTTATTTTTATACAAATACGGAATAAATTCCGTATCTGAATATGATTTTTCCCATGTCATGCAGTTATGATGGCGAGACATATTCACACATTTTTTTACAGAACGTATTTCTCTTTCGATTAAAATAAATAATCAGTTTTACAAAAAGGAGGAGTCAATATTATGAATATTGAACTTCAATGTAAAATAAAATCCACTAAAAAAAAACTCCAACTAGGATTTGATCCATGAGCCCCTAACGTGTAATCCACATTCGGGTAGACAGTTCTCTTCGTTTTCAAAGCGTGCTGCTGATACAAGAGCGAGTGAGATACACCTATTCGCAAGCAGGCGTAAGTGCACGCGAGATAGCATGAGAGTGGGGATCAGCTGATGTGTCGAGTGTTTACGGCACACCGATGCATCGCTGCGCGCTCTACAGCCCATAACTAGAACTACGTTTTCCGTACCAAAAGTTAACATGGGACCTGTTCTTCCATATAAATCTATGTTCTCTGGACAAACTGTTCGAAGGCAACTTCAGGTCGGACTGGTAGAAATGTCGTTTTTCTAGGGAATCATTAATGATTAAATGAATATTTTTAATGATTAAACGGTATTAAACGACGATCAAACGATAGCAAACGAAAATGTTGAAAAATCCAAAAAATATAACAGCGAAAATGTCCAAACTTTACCACTAAAAAGTCACTAGGCAAGACCCGGAGAAAGTAATTCCGATTTTGTAAAGAAACTATTAACGATCAAACGATTGAATTGATGATACAACAATCCAAAACGACATCCGAACAATTACAATTAACAAAAATTACGATTAACAAAAAAAAATTTTGAAAAAATTTAATTTTTCGTACCAACTTTATGGTTGATTATTTTCGATTTCGTGAATAAACTATTAACGATCAAACGACGTAATATCTTTTTGTTTTTCATACAATTATACATCCGACAAAAGCTACAATTATGATTTTTAAATCCAACAAACAATTGCGAATTGATTAAGCAGGGCTTTGATAACATACTTGTCAATTCGGCTATCTTGACGCCCATATTTGTTTTTTTTCTCATCAAAATACTATTCAACAAAACTATTTTAGACCGATAAGAACCGACAAACGACCGACAATAGATTGACATTTAAAAAATGAAGAATTCCATGTCGGTTGGCTAACATGATAACGGATCAAACTATTTGTTAAAAAAAAACTCGACAAAGTCAAAGTTGGCAGGCCAACTTTACAGAGCTAATTTAGCTTTCGCACGTTGGCAGTAAACTTAATATTCACTCGCGCATAACAAATGAGAAGGAGTGGGGGACCCTGAGTATCACCGGTACGGTATCACTCCTCTGATAGGCATGTTCCTTCTATCGTCGTCTGAATTTGTTTGCCGAACGTAGTTGTGTTTACCGCTGTCGAACGTGTTCAGCCTTTGATTTACAACTGGTTATATATTGTTTCTGTGAGTCTTCCAATAAAGAATTGGGTTGAACTACGAGAATGCCGGGCAAACCTGATTACAAAGTTGGTAAGTTCTGACAGTCGTCAAATCATTAAAGTTTACTTCAAACCTTAGTTCGATGTTTCGTGTAAATTGTCATTTAACAATTTTACGTACGAATGTGTCGTGTCGGAGAATTTGTTAACCACGTTTCCCAGCTATTCCTATAATGTTCAAACCAAACCTACATCGCTGCCTCTAAATTTCCGCGCCATGTTTCCGGAGCCGCACGTGGTCGGCCAGCACATTGTGTTCACATGCAATTCTTCGGCTTGCAAGGGTCCTAATAAGGTTAAGAATAGCCTTTGGCGAAGGAATCTTCAGGCAAATTGTTGTATAGCTAGCATTTAGTTTGACGGTGTAGCATGCATAAAGAAGCTAGGGTGTCTTACTAAATCTACAGACCGAAAATAATTTAAATTGATAAGAATCAATCAAATCGAGTTTCTTGTCGATTACCAGTTCCAATTAGTTACATATACATATTTCATATGTTTTCTTATCTGCGAATGATGAAACATTTTCAAAAACTGTACAGTGTCTTGGATCATGTCTTGGATGGATGAAATACTTGGATCAAATTTTGAGATAATTAGTTAAATGCGTGGACATGAATACATACAATGAAATATTAATTTACAGGTTGTAAGGGGCTATTTTGCTTTGAGAAATATATTTGAATGTATCAATCTTTATAAATTAATACTACATTTCTCTGTACATTCCCCTATAAATAGAAGTGCTGGCTCATACATTGAAAACGTTATTATTATTTCGTATAAAATTTAATAAATTCTATATTCCATGTAAAGAAGAAAACTATAAATTGTACAAATTGAGATATAGTCAAGTTAGTTTTGAGAAGAAAAATTTAGATCACTGTGCAAAAAAATCATTCAAACTATTCTTCCTAATAAATATTCTTAGTTCGCTTAGAACAATAAATTAAAACATTATCTGACTGATAGTTTTGCAAACTTTACCATTTCTGAAGTTATATCGATCACCCAATATTAGCCCAATATCGATCACCTAAACTAGGCCTCTCCATTAAGGATGATGATCCATGTCTTTAGGTGTGGCGAAATTTAATCAAAACTAAGCAATTTTCATAAAACTTGAAACAAAGTTTTATTCAACAAACAATTTACAATATACGTAATAAAGGCATGGTACAAAATTTTCCAAAAATTATATTTAATAGTATTGAAAATTGCTACCATGGTAAAATTTGTAGAACCACTTCTATGAAAACAGCATTTTTTTAGCATGCACCACCACTGTACTTACAATAATTTTGACTTATCTTATCTGGAAAAGATATATTCTATTAAAGGGTATAATAAATATAATTTCATGCGACTTTGTCTGATAAAATGATAATTCCATTTTCAGCTGATCTGACATTAGCGGAATGGGGTCGCAAGGAGATAACAATGGCTGAAAACGAGATGCCTGGGCTGATGGCTATTCGTAAAAAATACGGCTCGCAAAAAATACTCAAAGGTGCACGGATAGCAGGATGTTTACACATGACCGTACAAACCGCGGTTCTTATCGAGACTCTCACCGAACTCGGAGCCGAGGTGGATAAAAAGAGTGGCAATAATTTTAAATATTACGCTATACCATCGGTTTTTCGTTTCCATTGGGAGTACCGATATACATATTCTTTATCCGTTGAGAGTTCGAATGTTGTACGTTCAAAAACGTGAGGTTATCGAAGAGATCGTGACCCCAAAGTCGTTTTGCAACACCGTTTACACTTCCTCGTCGTCGAGAATAGAAAAACGCGTATTTTAGAAAGTGACGCGACATCTTTAATACAAAAGGCATTTTGCTTTGGTCTGGAAATTTTTTTCCAGAGACTATATTTATTATATTATTTCTCGGCCAATAATACTGGCTGAAGGGATCACCCAGTTGCAAACCACAAATAGGTCTTTGAGTGGGCATAACCCGTAACGTAGAATTTTACGATTTTGTTTCACTTTTTTAGCAATAATCTTTCGACTTTTACAAAAATTGTTCTCCAACTTGTGTTTTGTTTCGCCAAGAAATGCCGGTTTGTTACTGGCTTTAGTTTTTTAAGCATCTTTGTGTACTTGGAAAAAATTCTTATCTCGCTATTGTTCGACAAACAGACGCTTTTTTTTTTTAACTATTTTCAAACGTTCATACCTTTTTCAAACATTGATTAGTCGAGGGATTTTTTTTCGTTCTTAAACACATTTATTAGAAAAAAAAGTACCAAAAAATATTCACATTATACTCTATAAATTTTTTCATTTTTTTTTTTAGAGAAAAATCTTTTTTTTTTAACTTTGATTTATTCCGAGTGTAATGCCACAAGATTCATAGTGGACATGTTTTTTTCTATTTCTTTTTTTCAGTTGAAAAGAAGAAAACCCAAACCCAAACCTGAAACAATTCTTTTCAATCGAGAAAAAAATCCGTCTACGAGAATCTTGTGGCATTAAACTCTGAATCAGAAAAATAATTAAAGTTTAAAAAAGAAAACAGCAAAATTAAAAATGGTCGTGTTCAAAAGTGGTCGAAATGATGTGGAATAGGCAATATACTCGCAAAAAATTGCGTGGCAAAAGTATTTATCGGCCATTTATTCGAACTAGTGGGAATGATAAAATAACAGCCAGAGTCTGGTTTTATAAAATTGTTAATTTCAAAAATACCTCATTAGGCAAACCGAAGATGAGCTATGAGCTAATTAGTCAGAAGCGAATTACCAGAGAAAAAATACATGCACCATATTTTACACATTGCACGTTTATAATTTTCCATACTCACGAAGACTTGGTTACGAGGAAGACCGAGTTATAAAAATTACAAACTCACGAAGGAAACTCCACGTATAAGAATCAATAATATGAAGCCAATGCTTTTTTTAATTCCAATGAGATTGTCATGCCTATAATGAGAACAAATTATAATTCGAACAAAGGACATAACAAACGTGGTGTGTTGGTCGATAGGTACAATGGTCATCATGCAACATATTCAGTACTCAGGATCATGCCGCTGCTGCAATCGCCAAAACTGGAGTGCCTGTATACGCGTGGAAAGGAGAGACTGACGAAGAGTACCTCTGGTGTATCGAGCAAACTCTTGTATTCAAGAACGGCAAGCCTCTGAACTTGATCTTGGACGATGGCGGTGACCTCACTAACCTGGTTCACACGAAATACCCGGAATATTTAAAAGAGTGCCGAGGAATATCCGAGGAAACGACTACAGGTGTTCACAATTTGTATCGCATGGTCAAGGACGGTACGCTGAAAGTTCCAGCTATCAATGTCAATGACTCCGTTACCAAGGTTCGTTTTTATACCATAGTTACTAAAGAACAGGTTGCCAACTGTTTGTGAGCAAACGTGAAAGTTCTTACTTAAGAGTCAGTAGTTTGCACTCAGAAGTATAGCGGTAAATTAACAAATGGTTCGTGTCAGGGTCACATTACTGTTTTGTAAATATCCTCAGAGTAAGTTCGACAACCTTTATGGATGTCGCGAATCCCTGATCGATGGTATAAAGCGAGCGACTGACGTCATGATCGCCGGAAAAGTTTGCATCGTAGCTGGTTATGGAGATGTCGGCAAAGGATGTGCTCAAAGTCTTCGAGCTCTGGGTGGACGCGTTATAATCACCGAAATCGATCCCATCATTGCTTTACAAGCTGCTATGGAGGGATACGAGGTCACGACGATGGACGAAGCTTCGAAGAAAGGCCAAATTTTTGTAACGACGACAGGGTGCAAGGATATCATTTTAGGTTCACACTTCGAGAATATGCCAAATGATGCGATTGTTTGCAACATAGGCCACTTCGATTGTGAAATACAAGTCTCGTGGCTTGAGAAGAATGCCGTTGAGAAAATCAATATCAAACCTCAGGTCGACCGATTCAAACTTAAGAACGGCAGGTGAGCTGTGCAAATGTCATGCAAAGTAATATATTTCTGACCAGTCATATGCATAAAGTAATTTTTTATCTTTCTAGGCACGTTATTCTACTTGCTGAAGGGAGATTAGTGAATTTGGGTTGTGCCACTGGGCATTCCAGTTTTGTCATGAGCAACTCTTTCACGAACCAAGTTCTTGCACAAATTGAATTATGGACCAAATCTGAATCTTATACACTGAACGTTCATATGCTGCCTAAGAAGGTTTGTCTCGGTGTCTTCCTTCTTTAAACGCTGAGGTCACGGTACATTTTATTTGACTACATATTCAATTTTCCACAGTTGGATGAAGAAGTTGCAGCCTTGCATCTGGATCATCTGGGAGTGAAATTGACGAAGCTTACTCCCGATCAGGCCAAGTATCTCGACATACCGATAGATGGACCTTTTAAGCCCGATCACTACAGATATTAATCGGCATTGTCGAAATATTCAGCTGAAATGGCGAAATGACTTTTAACAGTAGCATTTTGTTCCTGAGACATTTCATGTTCGTACGTGAATTAACTGATTCGTATTTTTGTAAATCAGAAGAATCCGAGTTTTTTGGAAGTTTTTATAGTCAATTCTTGAACCGATATTCCACCGAATACGTACTTATTGATAACGTTTGCATCGTTTGCATCAGAGCTTATTCGAGTGCGATATGAAACTCCGTATGCGAAATAACGATTTCGATAAACTTTATATTGTCGAAGTAAAAGTTAAATATACAAAAGCAAATATAAAAGACGAAGAATCCTTAGTAAAGTAATCCTTTTTCCGCATTCCCTCGTTTCAGAACAGTCTGAGGATAAATTGCAAATCGGCGACATTTCTTCTTTATGACACGTGGAAATTTTTTGTTTTCTCGACTTACTACAAAATCCCTCCCAATATTTTCAAGGGCCATGTGTAGCTTATGTGATCGATTTAGAACGGAGGCGAGTTTCTCGCGGTGTATATTGCGAGTCATGCAGCCACGGCAATTAACAAGGGAAGGGTACCTCATGGTAATTGCCGATTTCGTCCCAATTTATATTACATCTAGGGCTCGACTAGAAATGAAACTGTCGTAAGTTAGATCTTCAGCTGGCCAAGTGTTAGTTAATAAGATTTTTGCCGCAGTCTTATACCACAAATAAACCGAAATAGTGCATAATATATTGTTTTATTTATATATTTAAAAAAGGCTTCAGGCGTTATTATTTTAACAGGCGCATTATTATAGAAAATTTGGGTAAACGAATAACTTTCCACACTTGAAACCTGCATCCTAATGAAGGCGTACACGAGGATTTTGTATATAGAATTAGATACTTTTATTATTATACAGTTGATGAATTGCATGTGCGGGAGTAATATTCATCGTAGAAACAGGGAAAATAGTAAGTGTGGCGGCACCGTGCACGAGTTATAATCGCCGCATTGTTACAGTTACATGATTGTTTTAAATTATCTATAGAAAACAAACTTGACCTACATGTAGAAAAGTTTGTCTCATTGCACAGTTTGGCAATACCATACCTGTAGATCACGCGTGACGCATCATGTTCTTGAAAAGTTGTCCATAATACAAAATTTTCCACGATTATGCGCCTGTTAAAAAATGACGCCCTATGCCCCTTGCACAAAACACATATAAATACAATACACTATGCATTAATTCGGTTCAGTGGTGGCGTATCATACAAGTTAAAAAGAAACGAAAAAAAGTTTCCGTACGGGAACTCGAACTCGCGACTCTCACATTACTGATTCCGTACGGGGACTCGGGAACCTTCAACCCGAATGCACTTTGCGATATGTTTTTTTAGATCAGAGATTATTTTGCTGTATATAAAATACTTCACAGAAGCTTTTCTCACCTTCGAATTACCAGTATAAAAGCACTCTGTAGAAATATTTGCAAGGCAGGCCAATAGAAGTAGCGGAAAATTCCATGTGCGGGTTCGTTCAGATCGAGCAAACGGATTTTTGTGGATACATTTTTGTCGAGATGAACAAACAAAAGCTATTGGATCAACAACGTCCAGTTTTATTATATCCACCTACTGTTATAACGCAACGTACACATATTACAGTCTTATTTACATCTTCAAAAGCGTACTGCTTTCCTGTACACAGCAGCATCCACAGCCGATTGGACACAGAGTTTCCGTGGTAAACCACTCTGCTAGATGGTGCATGTGACCACCATGGCCGCATACAATGCAAAAGTTGCTGGGTCCTGTGGGTAAAAATTCAAACACCATTTAGCAAGATTGTTATTTGGAAGGTGATTTTCATCATTGGCAATGAATGGTTAGTGATTCCATTGTAATGGCAAATACAATTATTGTATTTAATCAAACTCTCTCAACGTCTTGACAATATCAAAATCTGTTTAACGACACATCCTGTCCAAGGAGTCTATCACTCATGAATAGAAGATTGTTATTTGATTCTTGTACAATTTTGTTTCATCATATAAAGTACGCTCTCCCATCATTAATACTGTCCGTTTTCGCCCTAAAATGATTAATTTCAAATAGCATATCAAAACCAACCCAATCACCTTAATAATTTTACAGAACGTTAACAAATTTCCAACAGAGATGAGTAAAGAGTCTAATTGCATTAAATAACACTTGAAGATACGATACATATGTATGCTTTTCACCAAATACAAAATCGTGAATGATATGAAACGAATTTAATCAATGGCGTACAAAGATTGTAGTCATACCAATAGAAGGGAGGATATTTTAGACTGTGTTTGTGAGAAATGTATACGGGCTGTTTGATAACTATCTGGACACAAACAATACCTCTGTATTTAACTTTAGCTAGTTGACTTACAGCAAAACTGTCTTTTTTTATTGCCCCAGCGATGAAAATTGGTCGTGATATTAATTCGCAAAGATTGAAAGTTTGAGCAGTGAGGTAATAATGTGGTCGAATGTTCTATCAAAAAATATTGGGCTTGAACCTGTTCGGAACTTTTTTGCACGATTTTTTGGGCGTATCTGGACAAGATAACTATTATTAAAATGGCAAGTTGACACGATACAAAAGAATAATTGTTTTTATCACTCAACCGCAGAGAATTCGATGACATTGCTCAACCTTCGAACCCAGTGAATTACGCCAAAGATATCTTATGCACCCAGATAGTTACTTAACGCCTTGGATAAACGTTCTGGATCGAACGAGTTCGATGCATAGCACTCAACAAGTCTCTTCTAATAATGTAACAAAACAAAAATCACCTCTCACTGAAATGTGACAAATAGCACACTGGAAAGTCAACCTCTTACAGCTGGAGCACTGTGGTCCTCTGCTAACTTTGTCACAAATATGGCATTCGCTTTGAAATTCGACATCTTTGTATGTGTCGTGATGTGTAGCACTGACGTGTTTCAAAACCTGAGCTCTAGCGTCAAGCAAGCGCCATCTGTGTAGAACTTCCGCGTATGCCTTCTTATAGCTGTCGTACAAGATCGTATATTTGTCATCTAGCAATCTATAAGAAAGTTAAAACACTTTATCACTAAACATTTGATTTCGAAACAATTTACATCAGCAAGACAATATATCTAAGAATATTTGATGGGAGGTGAAGGGTCGCCATATACAGTCTAATTTCTAACATTACGTTTAATCCTTCGGCCATAATGTTACGAGATCATAATCTATTTATGAGCCCTTTCGCATGAAGTCATCCAGTCTAAACATGAAAGTCTTTTAATCGTCTTGAAATTTTTATGATTGATAGTCCTATTAATAGTGAAGCTTCAGTAAAAATTTCAAGACTCTAGCTTAAGAGGTTGCCTAGTAATAGGGGTTCAAATTTCTACCATGTTGGCTGTCGTGACGACATTCCGAAGAATTTATCTTCCTGATAAATACACCGATTTTAAAAAATGAGAACTCCCCAAACATCGACCTGGACTTATTCAAGATTTTTTCAAGACAACAAAAAATCCGTATTCTGGAGTGGCCAATTCCATCTTCTGACTTAATTTCTATTGAACATTTGTGGGAAGAGCTAAAAGTAAAAGTAGAAGCTACTAATTGTTCAAATAAAAACGATTGAATTTGTGAGACAAAATTCAAGAGGAATGGCAAAAAATTGATCACATAAGGATTACGACATTAATAGAATCAATGCACCGGCGATGTGCTTCTGTCATAGCTCCAAAGCGCGTATCAAAAAAATATTAATATTATTTGTTAGTAGGCGTTATTTCTTTTCATGGGATTGCATTTAACGAACTATTTTTAACCCATGAAGGTAATTTGGGCACACATTGCGGTTGTTACCTTATGTGTCCTATGGTATCACCTGTGTCCGGAATGATTTTAAGGTCGTCCAATGATTCTGACCATGAATTCGATCGATGTTGCTTGAGATTTTGAAAGTTCCAGCCCTCGAGGCTCGTGTCAGCAGGATGAATGGTGTGGTATGGCGAGCTGCCTGGCTAAAAGCATAAAAATCCTATACATTCTTAAGTGTATAATTTTTTCAAAATTATCCTCACACTCAATGGGGGTTACACGAGATGGCAAAGTGCATGAAAATATTTAGGTAATGATAATAACTGGGAGTTGGACGGTTGTCGAGATTGCTTTCGATATCGATTAATCATTTCAAAACGATATCTCTTAAAAATGAAAACATGGACGAGCTAACCGCTATGTTTTATTGCAGAAAGTGACGGATTATGACAATTTGAAACGATTCCTATTTACCAGCAGCGTTGTAATGTTTATTATCATCTGTTTCGTTCCACAAGTGTTTGTTAACCCGCCCCATACACACTATAATTTGCGCACCTTCCTACATACACATGGGTCTATGCTCTCTCATCATTTTTATCATACTTAAACTTGTTTAAAAAATCTGAAAATATTCAGGAGAGTAAGTAGTTTGGGATTTATAGAAAGAAAGGGTACATTGGGATAACTCGAAATACGTAGGTAGGCATCTATCATAGAAATTAGAAAAAAAAGCTAGCCAAAGATTTGCCGGTGAGAGGAAATCTGGGGCATACTGGCAAGGGGAGGACACGACGTTTGAATCATGGATCTTCTTTAAACTTTCATTACTTTTAATAGTTAATTAGGACAATATAATGTGTAAGTGGTAAGGTGTACTACTTCGGTGTTTTCGAGAAAATCGCGTGAGAAGTTTTACTGGTCGAATTTGTTGAGGTGCGTTGCAATTATGATCATGAGATGTCGGTGGTTAAGTGGTTAGCGGCGAGAACAGAATACCATTTTTTACACTATGTTACACCACTTAAACAAATTTGAAAACAATGTATGCCCAAGGAATATTCATGAGAAAAATGGTGGGTGTCACGATGAAACATAAATACAAACAAAATTTTTGAAAATTCAGAAATTTCTTTAGACAAATGTTTTTTTAAACTGTCCCATTGACCAAGATAACATATTTTTTACTCATCAAACTCAGGCCCGGCCATTTACAACAAAAACAAATTTTATTAATTACCTCCCCCCCCCTCTCTCATAACCCCTACAAAAATACGTTTTCGAGGTTGAGACTGCAAGAAATTTTGTGTCTCATAGGTGCTAATACATGGTACCAATTTGGACTGGATACATACGAATATGAAAACGATTGAATATTATTTGCGCATACAATGTTCCGTTGCCGAGGTACAACAATAGCACAGAAAATGGCTTCTGTCGAGCGAAGATTCGATCTGAGGTGATAATGCAATGAAATTGGCGAGATTGTGGATGTAAATGGCAAAAATTCATATTTCAAATAACAACTTACGCTAACGTTGACAGATTTGCTGACAATTCGCGATTGGCTTACATCCGGATTCTCCGATCGGTAACTGAAAGCGCAGCTAAGCATACCAGCCATTTGAATATCGGACTGACTTGCATAATGCTGAATTCTGTAACGAGAAATTATTGTCACGTAAAATATATAAAGCCCAAATCTCATAACAATGTTGAAACATACAGAGAGTGAATTAAATTTTGGCCAAACGGATGCAAAGACCATGGCGCATCGATGTCCACAGTTTGGCACATATTGTGCGGAGTGGTTGACAAAGGCTGAGATATCACGAGAGCGGCCAAACACCATGCTTGAACCAAATCCGGTCGTTCCAATGTTCCGGCTACGTTGGCGTTGTAATGACACATAGCAGGAATATCAGTAATGTTTATTCTGAAGTAAAAGAACAAAATAGTTTGATGAACTTTTGTTAACTAGAATTTTAATTGTGTGAACATCGCAAGCATCTTAAATGTTTTACACTTACACATATTTTTCAGCGAGATCCTTACTGACAAAAAATAATGAGGAAGCATCGTATATCGCCACCATGGAGTAATGGTTTTTGTAGCAGGACCTACTTTGAGACCGGTTAGATCCATAAAGACTTTGTCGCAAACCCTTCTGTATATCAATTAATCGATAACGTTTTATATATGAATGACTAAAACTTTTCTCAGTGGATATGAAAATATAGTAAAGCAAATAATGTAAAGTTACGGAAAAGAACGCATCCCACAGAATGTTACGGATTGAGCTTTGTTTTCAAAATCCATGTCCCTCAACCACTTAGGATCCTCGAATAGTTATTTTACTTCTATGCTTATTTAACACCGATAAGAAAGTGTTTATCTTTGTTTTTACATCCGCCTTCTTGGATTATATATCTTGGACTTGCCCTGTCTTGGAAGTAGAAAGAACTGATGGACGGCACATCACCCGACTGACTGTACGAACTGGGATAGATATTCATGAAAGGCGATGACACTCCATTGGTCATACCCACTCCTAAAGCTGACAAAGCTCTCGGCGTCACGCCTTCCGGCTTCATGGATGATCTTCGTGGATAGGATGAGCGACCGAAGCACACAAGGATACCTAAGTGAAGTATACCAATGGATATATAAATATACGACATATGCTACCGGGTTGATCCCGAAACGATGTATGCACGCGAATTGTAAAAATATCTCAGCAATATAAGCGTATCTCGAACGTTTATCCAAAGAAATCTAATGTTGCAGTAATATTTCCTTGAATCTTACAATCGCACGTGGTATATAGAATTTTGTATACGTTAAGCAAATTCGAATGGGGTATGGAAGTTATGTTTTCGGGAAAAAAATTCGTATGTAATATTCGAAATTATAACTATAGAGAGTAGCTGAGATTTCATAGCACGATTTCCTACAAAGCGAGAATCTTTTTCATTGCGTTTACGTTTATGCCTTCTTATAACGTTCTGTGCTTGTTCAACATACCGACGCAACTAAACTTGGCTCCCGAAGTTCTTGGAAAGGGGATGTAAGTGTCCTGATAATTTGCGCATATGTTTGTGGAATTTAAGAAATCCTCGTTCCTTTGTATGCGATATCCCAAATGTGTGGTTTCCAGTTCATCTTTGACACACAACTGCAATTACAATTACAATGACCAACGGTCAATTGATATCAGGTTGGTAATTTGCTTTTCGCGTGGAAGAATAAAAATTGCTAATAAGTGAACCTGTTCCAATGTTATAATAAGCTGTCGCAGACACGGCTCCAGGCACGAACGATTCTTTCTTACGCGTTGCTGAGCTGTTTGTTTAAGTACTTTCAATAGATTTGCCATCGTTGTGTTGTCCACCGTTGTACCGGGACAAAACTGGAAAGTCGGTTGTGCGCTCCGAGGGTAATTGCTCGGAAAATTAACTTTTAATATAACGTTGTAATTTTTGTTACAAGCTGTAACCGTGCAACTCCTTTCTACCGCATCCATGACATTTACCTGTAAATAATAATTTTGTGTTGATTACTACTGTGCGACAGATTACCCGCCCGTAATTTCACACATTCTCCAGTAGTCAATAGACGCAAGCAAATGTGAAATGTGATTTTTCATAAGGCAAACTTTGTGCATATGGATATTTTTTCTTTAGCACTATTTATCGTATAAACTTTCATTTGTGGCGTTATTTTTCACACATACTTAAGAACTGAATTATTAACTCCGCCGCAATAATTGAACGTTACTCACGATTGAAATGAGATGGTTGGAGTAACTACTGTACATCGGCAGAGTCTGTAATGATCAAGCAACTCACCTCTATATTCGGGATATTTATATTAATCAAAGAAAATTCTTGTTGCAGTGTCTTTGGTTGAGTAGGCGACGGCACTTCCTTTTCTTTCTCGGGAATTGCGTTTACTTCGTGATGTATCAAGGACCCGTCGAGCTTCGACGTAACACAATTGATGACGGATTCGTTTCCGGAACCGTTCAATTGTATTTGTTGCACAGATCGCAACGTTCCTATTACAGGGATTCAATATACGAATAAAAAACGGTATTGTACATAACATTGCCGACCGATAAATAACCCACTTATGTTCGTGTCTTCGGAGTATTGGGTATAAACAGAAGCAGCGTCATCCATGTCATGCCCACACAACTGAAACGAAAATGGGATTTATACACATTATTTGTATCAATAGTAAACTGATGTGAAGACTGTAAAAATAGTTTCTATTTTAGAAATCACTTATTTGTTTACCTTTTTGAGAAATGGGTCTATTTTGAATATTCGCAGACACTGATCTTTGGACCATGTAATCAACTCGTAATCGTTCATATCTGGAAGAATAGTTCGTTTCAAAGATCTGAATTACACGAATGTTAAGTTTAATAAACAATTTTTTGGCATCATTTTTCAATAACGCGAGAAAACCAATTACAGCTTTGATTAACCCGTTGAGTGCCCCCCCCCCCTCACGTAAAACTCCAAAAGTTGGGTTTCTATTTATTACAAACCACGAGAATAGTCAGCTGTTCCCCACGACTTCACGATTATTTAATTTCTATGAAATTCAATTAATTTAACATTAATTAATCTGGAATTTTGACTTATATTTTATATCGTGACAAATAAGAATCATGGGAAAAAGTTTCTAGAAACCAGAAAATTGAGTCTCTTCCGATTTTTTCAATGAAATATTGTCTATAATTTGATCGATGTTACAAAATGTCTTTTTGATTAAGAAAAGAAATAAAAAGCATTAATAAGAATAGCTTTTGTCACCACCAGAGACAATTTTAGGGTCGACAAAATACAGACCCTAGTGAGCTTGTATCTTAGATATCAGAATTCAATTGCTGTCGAGTATTTGTCCATACCCGTTTTCGGGTGTCGCCATTGAAATTCCAGCACAACATCGGTATGCCCAACGAAAGTGTATATCGGAACATTGAGATTCGATGTGTTCCACAAAAGTAGGCTATTATCGCCACGGCGCAATTGCGGTACGACTATGGTTACAAGACCTTCACCGAATGGCTGCAACAAAGAAAGGTATATAACTTTAAGATAGATAGCATTTAGAACCGGAAACATGAACTCGAAGCAATTTACTACCGTGTATCGTGCTCTCCACACCGGAGAATTCGTCGTTAATATACCTTCGGTTCTACGAGGATTCGTTATGTCAAAAATTTTAACGGTACAATCCTGACTCGAGGTTGCTAATTGATTTTGTTGAAAAGGACACCAGTCCAATCCATGTATCTGAAACGTTGTCGTAAATTATTTTAACGATTGTCAGAAAGCGAATAAGGTGAGAAATCGAAGATCTTTCTATACCTTTGTCAAATGTGCAGCTATATATTGTACGGGACTATTTCCTTTTCGCTGATCCCATATCTTGACATCACCATCGTGTGCTGTCGCTAAAGTATGCGGTGACAACGCATTCCATCGTACTTGAGACGAACCGGCTGCAATGAAACTCGTTATCATTGAAAAATTGAAATGTACACAGTCGACCGTTTTAATAATGGCAAATATTGATTTTAAAAACTTGAAATTTACAAATTAAAATCCCTCTTTCGACTTGTGCCATAAGTACTCGGTAATTAATATCTTGGATCGATGATTTAAGAATTTTGTTTGTTCATGAAAACGAACCTTTTTTTCACGAAGCGAATAAAATAGCCAATAACATTTGGGTATTATAGTTTAAGCTTTGTTCGAAAAAAAGCGTTTTTTAATACCGATACATTGTGCTCGAGCATACCAACTGCAGATAACGATAAACAAGGTCGTCGTTGATCCCGTATATCCCAGATATGAATGAAGGTGTCGATGCTGCACGACGCAACAATGTCCGGCTCTTTTGGGTGCCAATTTAGATCACTGACGACTCGAGTGTGTGCTCTCAAACTATGCGTTGTTTGTAATTCTTGTCCGCCTCCTCCCGCAAAGCTTAATATTTCCACTCTTGTGTTGCTCTAAAAAACACAAATACAAAATACTCTTACTATCGTCACATTTTCAATTTAATATCAACTTAGGGCCTTTATATAAAAATAGAAGGAATTTCAAGTCGATCCTTGAGTAGCATTACGGTGTGTAACAACATAAAACATTGTGCAATATAAATCTATATATATATATATATATATATATATATATATATATATATATATAAATGAAAGAATACTTGTTAGTTTTTTCTTGTATATCATTCATTCGATTGCGATGAAAATTTGGTGAATTGTAGGATGTACGCTCGCGAAGGTCTCTGAATTAGTAGAATAACTTGATGTAAAAAATAAACACATACGGGAGAAAAAAAGTAACATATATATGGGGCATCATTCCATGGTAAATGGGTCAGTTTCAAATTTTGTTTTTTATTTTCTCAATTTTTGTATATTTTCTAGTATCCACCGACAAATTCTTCGTGGTAAATGTTGAGATTTTTTTTTGAAAATTTTCATGTTTGAATGTACTTTTAAAAAAATATATATAAAAACTTTATTTGAGGAGTTTCTGAATGTGATTTTTAAGTTTTAAACTTTAAATCTCTTTTTTAAATTGAGTGCATATTTTGATTTATTTGAAATTTTTTCATTTTAGACTTCTATCGATTTAACAACTTTTAAGCCTAGGTAGATCGTGGGCTTCTCATAATAATTATTTTTTTCGATTTCCGAAAATTTGAATTTTTTTTGTTAAGAACGATTAAACCTGTTTTTTATAATTACAAACTATTTTTTTCAATTATTATGAATAAATTTGGATACTTTTCTGTTGTTAACAGGCGTCTAAAATTAATAATAAGTTATTATATGTATGTTTATAAATAATAGTAACAAAAGTTTTTATTTAGTTATTCAAACTAAAAAAAGATTAAACATTTTTAAACTTAAATATCACATTCAAAAACACCTCAAATAATTTTTGTATGGCTTTTCTTGAAAAGTACACTCAAAAATGAAGAGTTGAAAAAAAAATACAATTTGACCTGTTATTAGAGAAGTATAAATAAAAAAAGTCGAAAAAGAGCGATTTTGTACAAATTCGATATATTTTGAACGGGTAATAAAAAAAATCTTAAAATTTACCACAAAGAGATTTTCGGTGAGTACTAAAAAAATATCAAAAGACTGAGAAAATAAAAAAAAAAGTTTTTCAAACTGGCCTATTTGTCGTGGATTGCCCCATATATATTACACATACACACCCAATAATAAAAAAAAAAACGAGCTTTAGCAATGGACGAACGACGAAAAGCAAAACTGGAAACCGTTAGAGTATGTACACCGCACAAACTTATATAAAATAATAGCAATAACATATGAATTGATTAATGAAGTTTTTGATATTGCACATAATTGCAAAAATCATAAATTTTGAAGTTACCGTACCATATTAGGATCAAAAAAGCAACAATGTCAATTACATAAATTTTATGATTTAACACAAAAATCAGAAGCTTAAAAACTAGTCCATTGATATAACTTTCAGGAACGAAGAAGTTGTTAATTAAGCAACTGAATTCTTGAATTTGCCTGATTTACCAAGTACAACGCGACATCTTTAAACATTGATAATTGGTGCCTACTTCAGTGAAAATTATGATGAACAATATCTTTCAAGCTAGAATTCCTAATGAAAAATTTAAAGGAGAAGATGTAGTATTACTACGTTTTTCATTGATACCAACAGATATACAATTCGAATTCAAACACAGTTTCTGGCCCGGCTTGCATTTTCAATGACCATTAACAAAACATTGGGACAGTCCCTACAAGTGTGTGGATTCAATTTGGAAAATCCTGTCTTTAGACATGGACAGCTTATGTGGTTTGCTCACACATAGGCAAACCTAATTGTCTTCGAATAGGCATACGATAGTAAAACACGAAATATTGTGTATCCAAATGCACTTGTATACTCATAACTGAAACAAAAATTCTAAATAAATATATAAATTGCAAGTGAGAATAAAAGAAATTGCATCAAGACTCAATTAATCCATGGGTTTTCCAATTTTTTAGCTCAACACCTTGAATGGGTATTGAATGTTTCGACCGATCTTGCGTAACCACTTTTTTCCAAATACAAAGTATGGTCCTAGGGAATATGTATATAGTTAGTTAAATGACCACTGTGTATATCCCAAATTGAACCTTGAGGCTTTCATTTCTACTGCATATTCAAAAGACTTAGGCTTTGCGATTTGGTTATAAAACAACCGTGAGGTTAGACTAATTTTTGCAGCAGCTGTAATGGCATTTTCCATTATTGTTCCATTATCCATCAGATTTTTATACACTACTGCACGTCCCAAAATAAAACTCTTTCTACAAACGATTTTCAAATGGATCTAACTGAATCAAAATGAAATTAGTCCACAACTGGTACGAGATAGTATGCTCAATATTGAGATAAAATCTTAAGTATGCAAATGTGTCTTTTCTGGGGCGTGAGAAAACACCCAACCAATTTTCAAAATAAAGCAATTATTCTTTATAGATCGGAAAGAGAGGCTGTGGTACAGGGTGAAGCATTCCTGGTTCACACACAGTGGGCCAGGCTTCAATTCCCACCAGCACCAATGGAACTTTTCTATGTGATTTTTCTGTGTTCTCGATGGTCGGGAACCCACCTAATCAAAAACTGTAGGTCCACCACAGTGGTTGATGGTGGAATTGAGACTTCAGATGTATATGAGGAAAAGAGATATGTAAAAAGGCAAAGTACGTCGTATATTGGAATATGTGCGTACAACCATGCTGGTCTAAGAGCTATGCACCAAGTTACTATCTATCTACTTTATGACTCGGTCCTTTCTTTGAATATTAAACCGCATATCAGAAGATATAAGACTTATGAGCCACTGTCGTATTCAAACCGTTCCAACAGCCACTAATCTTCTTTATAAAATATATAATAAACTCGATTATAGATTATTAAACAAATGTCAAATAAAGAAGGTGCAACTCACTGATACTGCACATAAATGACAATTTGTCAATGTTGGATTCCATTCTGCAGATCCAACTTCGTACTTGCTCTGGCGTTGGAACTTTTTTAGTCCTTCCCTTGTATCATTTAAATTCTTGATAGCAAAATACCGGCGCCTGTAAAATGTATAAACCGGCATGGTGTTAATTCCATTCGCAATTGGACGTTCTTGGACACGCATGCATGGGAGGGAATGCGTGGAGTAATGCAACTGGTAAGTATATACAACTTACCCTGCCAGCAAAACATGACTGCCCGTTGCCTCGACAGCCATTGTATTGGCCTGTACAAATGGTAATAAGTAATAATAAAAAAATGATCGAGCTATCGCTAGTTATGCTATCGATGATAAGAAAAATCTTTTGTCGATTACCTGTAGATCGCGATGTTCGGTAACAACATAGCCGCTGCCCCACCGTTTTGACATATTAATAACCGTGCCAAATTCTTCGAGGAGGTTAGTAAACAATTTTCGTTCAATCTTTGGCCAGATGTCGACTCACAGACGGTTTTTCTTCTCGGTTTTCTTTATCAGTGTGCGTAACCCTTCTCACTTCTCCAAAAATCCGGAACGTCCACAATGCATATTCTACTTCCATTCATTGAAAAGTCAAAACTTGACTCCATCATGCAATGAAAACACTGTTTTTCGAGGTTACCGTACACATTGCGAAAATTCCCTATGCACTATTTTTAATGTCGCCATCCATATTCGCCGAGATGTCATTAAGTATTAGCGCGCGCAATTCAAAACCGAAAACAACTTGCTAGTAAGTTTAGTCGATAAACACTGATTTCTTTTTTATAAACTAAATAGAAATGCGCATAAAACGTAGGAAACCAATGCAGGAAATATATGACCATTTCTAATTTTCTTATTACAGTTTATTTTGTCGCGGAGAAATGTGTGAAAGCAGAGAACAGATTCACATGGAACTATATGTCACGTGTTTACTTTTGGCACTGAAAACGTAGTTCCACTTATCGACAGTAGAGCCAACAGATATATATCGTTGTGCCACACACAGTTGGCGCGTTAGCTAACCCCTACTCTCATGCTATCTCGCTTGCACTTGTATTAGCGGCACTCTTGAAAGCGAAGGAGGGGTTACACGATAGCGGTTCACCGATCGAATCCTAACCTTGGAGATTTTTTTTTAATAATTTTTTTTTCATCCAAGTTCGATATCCACTATATTGACTCGTGCTTTTAGTAAAAATAATTTTCTTTTAATCGAAAGTTCATTCGCAATTTTAATTAAATGTCCAATAGTTTATTCTCCGTCATAATCAATAAATTTTCATTTTGTGAAAAAAAAGTTCGGGTAATTCAGAACAATATTGTTCAACTTTCTAGGAAAGAGACTCCTTTATTGTCTGTTATAAATAAAATCCATTGTCACTATTGCACAAGATCTACAAATAACAAACAATGCGCATGCTTGGGATTCAAGATCTGGTGGGTTTACATCGACGTTCCAAGTATCTCAACCACGACGTACAAAATTCGTGAGTATAAGCTAAAGCGAAACAGTAAGTACCCCAAGCATGGTTGAAGACTTGGGTGCGAGAAAGCGCGTGCTGTGACCCCTCGTGACCGGCAAAATTGTACAAATGTGTGAGAAATAGGAAAAGTCAATTTATACTAAACAAACATTATACAAATTTAATCCAAACACTTGCAGCGATTGTCCTGTGCTTTGTTGATGGTCATTACAAATGCGAATCGAATCGGGAATTGCAAACATGTAAAATCGAATGACATATCTGTTGGTATCATTGGGAAACGCCGCAACAGTACATCTTCTCCTTTAAATTTTCTATTTAAAATCGCAGCTTCTATGATATTACTCATTATCTTTTTCACTAAAATTTCGAAAAAATGCAAAAGTACCTCAACTAGATTTTTGTGTTACCATCAAAATAGAACAGGTTTTCTTCAATTAGATCCACCTCGTTCTCATAGAGGGTGGGGGAAAGATAAACACAAGGGTGGTTCGCGCTTTAATTTTTTGGTGGTGGGGGTGTTACGTCCCAGCATGGGTGACGCGCACCTCCGGTCAACAAGTTAGACTACTACCTTACCTACCTGTAAACCAATGCAGCCTGCCGGTAAAATTTAA